>JAITYT010001397.1:47247-75275 GCA_025433975.1 Liostenogaster flavolineata
TCGAAGTGAGCGCTCGCTCTTTGGGAAGACGACAAGTGCCCGTAAATTACTACTCGTCCGCGAGCGAGCGAGCGAGCGAGCAAATGCAATACTCCGAGGACAACGGCGGCGGACAACTCGCGCAGAACGGAATTCCTGATCTTCCACGAGGCAAAGATCAACCTAACAGAGGCAGACTCCGAGGAACTATCGAGTAGCTCCGTCCTTCTCTTCCCTTTCTACCATCGATATCCCTAACTCGCTCTATTCGGCCATTTCCTTTATCGGGATGGAGCGCCATCCTGGGGTATGCGTTTGCGAAGACGAGGACGGAGACGACCATGACGAGCCACCGTCGACCGAAATCAGATAGCTCCTCCCCTCCTTCTTTCCGCGTCGATCAAGGACCGATGTTCAAAGGGACGGATTCTCGAGGATCTTGTCGAGAAGATTCTCCATATAGATGTCGTTGTATAGAACTGTCGTATTATTCCTTTGTTTGCAACGTCAAAACGAAGCGACGTATCGTCTCACCACGTCATCGCTTATCAGGCTAATGCCATCAAATCGAACTTGCTTTGCTTCACTTTTGGCCATCGTTCAGGCCAACGATATGCATGGTGAAATATGCTTCTATCGTGGTAACGTGGTCACCAAAGAGTACCCAAAAATTCCGCTAGGGGAACCGTAACTCGATCGTGTCGTATTTGGCATTACTTTACGTTAGTACGATTGGCCAGGACATGTTCCAAGCTAACGAATTGAACACTAAGCGGATAGAAATGAACTACCACGGAAATCTTCCATGGACAAAACGTTTTGGTCAGTGGAACAAGGCCCGGAACGATTCCGCGAAATTTCAACGTCTCTAAACTCGTGGTGGTCGTATCGTTCGCAGACTCGACAATCTTGTCAGGACTCTTTGACCCTTTTTCCCGTCGGAACGAGCGAAACGCTCCTTGCCTCGACTTCCTCCATTCTTTTTCCGTACACGCCTTACTTTCCACTTGATGCCATACCGCAAAAAGCCAAACGATGCCCAATCGCACTGCCTAAACAGCCTTTGCTCCGTTTGCGAGGAAAAGGCAGAAGTTAGCAGCGAAGAGGCAACGGAGACGTTCTCGCTCGGCCCTTCCATCCATCCATCCATCCGTCAAATGCACATCGAACGATTACGAATCACCCAATGAACGAAACAGCGGTTCGATTTTTCAGCCAAGGGAAACGTCGAAGCGGGGAAAGGAAAACTCGGGCATCGAAGCGTCGACCTAAGCGCGATCGCGTCGACGACTCGCGCCATGGGTCGAGGACCGACGAGTGGAAAAAACACGAACGAACGAGAGGAACAAGTTAGGCGGGGAGGGGAGGGGAGAGGCGGGAAAAAGTCTCGTTCGCCAGGGCACGCACACACGTGCACGCTTCCGTATTCGTTGCTTCGTTTGCCTCGCGACGACGGCTGCGAGAGCCAGTCAGCCAGTCAGTCAGCCAGTCAGTCAGCCAGCCAGCCAACCAGCCAACCAGTCAGCGCTGCATCGAGCACGGCGCGTTTGAGCGGTGTTAAAAAATCAAACGGAAACTGGAGGTCCCCGACGAAAGTTCATAACCGTGGAATAAGGTCGAGTAGAGTCGCTCGGTAACCGAAGTTCTCTCGCTCGCTCTCTCTCTGTCCGACCCTACAACGCTCGCAGTGCGGCTACCGAGCGCGAGCAAGAGAAAAAAGGGAACTCCGAACCAACAGTGCTGCCTTTGATTGGCTCGTGCCGGCATGTACATCGGACGGAGATGGAGCGAGTGGGAGGGAGTTAGAAAGTAAGGAAACGAGCCGACAAAGTCCCGATCGATCGACTTCAACGTATAATCTCGTACGTACCTACGTATTCTCCAAATTTTCCAACGAAATCCCGCTTACATCCATCGAGCGTGTCCTTGCAAAGTTTACTTCGCGAAGGAAAGTTTGGCGAATCTCAAGAAAACCAGGGCGACGATTTCGGTCCGTTCGAAAAGTATGCGCCGATTTTGGACAAGTTCGGCAAGTCTAGGTCGATAAGAGCGATACGATCGAACAGATGTCTCTTCTCGTATATGTCGAGCACATACGTAGAAATGCAATGGTCGAAGGAGTCGATGTTGGAGTTTGCCATGACATTGTGTGATGGAACTTTTCGATAGACCTAATATTAGGTTGGTGCGTATGAAATGTCGGATTTTTAAGTGAATTTGTCAGTATATAACGTGCGTTATAGTATTATATATAATTTTTATGGTTGCCGATCGTCTCTTCTCGTAGTTTGCGATGACATTACGTGACGGAATTTTTCGGTAGACCTAATATTTTCTAAGATCTCTTCGGTTTTGGATGGAAGTCGAGTCGTTCCTGGTGGCAAGCTCGACAAGACGCGCCTTCTTCGAGATCGAAAAGAACTTCGGGGACGAGAATATCCGACGGAGAAAAGAAGCGATTGCACAATCGTCGTTCCGAGGTACCGAACGTCGCATTTACCTGACCCCTTTTTCGTAAGTTGACAAACCTGCCCGGGCGAAACACGGTGAAACGAACGAGCGAACAAACGAACGGCTCTAATTGCGAGTAAGTAGAGTTCAGACTACGTTAGTCGCCTTGTTAAAACGCGCACGCCGTTCGCCCGTACTTTTTATTCGCCATAATTCCGAGTATCCGAGTAATACGCAATATCGTTAAAAGCATAATAAATAATCGACTTGTCGTCGTTCGTGCGTAGACGCGCCGCGTAACGCGATCGTTACCACAAATGTCACGGCGAGTACGTACCATACACGCAAGCGCGCGCGTGTCCTGGAAAGTGTCCTGGTCGGAGCTCGAGAAATTTCAGGAAAAGATCGAACGAAAGTCGGCAATTTTTGGCGATTCCACGCGAGGGTAAATTCGAGAACGAGTCGAAGAGTTTAACGTGTTCGCCATGGGCCTTTAAATCGTGCTGGGTTTTTCCATCGAGGGGAGGAGGGAGGGCATTGTTCCTTCGGCTTTAGAAAATTCTAAACGAAAGTTCGAGATCGTTCGTTCGACCGGATTTAGGCTCCAAATATTGTTCCTGACTCTTATTTCTACTCCTATTAATTACGGAAGGGTTCGTTCCTTATAGAATCCTTATAGGGTCCTAACTTTAGAGAAGGTTGTCGTTCGTCTGTTCGGATCTTTTCCCTAATTTTATTTGAGATAAAGAAGCTGGGATTAGATGCGTATGTATCACCGGTGGTACACGGACTCGCACCGCGATTTCGCAACACGCGTATCGCTCGTTAGAAACGCTAGAAACGGACGGGCGACGCGTTGTCGCGCGCCTCGCGGATTTCCACTCGTCATGGCGGCGCAATTAACGTTAAATCCCCGGCGCGGTACGCGCGCAGTTTCATTCGCATTCTGATGCGATCCGTGGATTTATGGAGCTCCCTGCCGCAGTCTAGATTTTTTCGTCGTTTTCCATCTCTTTCTTTAGCCTTTACCCTCCGCGCCCTTTTTCCGCAGGGCGAACGGGAAACGCGGATGGTTAAGAGCGAGTCATTTGTTACCAAGGCGCTCCACGGAGTTATGGAAACACGCGTCTCCCCCTCAAGAGCCACCAGGACATCTTTTAAACGAATTCGAAATTCGTGACATTCCTAGTTTTAAAAGATACGTGTCTAAAAACCCGAGCGAAAGATGCGAATTTAGCGCGGGGAGTGAACGTGTCAACCATCGAAAAGTGTTTCCAATTTATCTAATCAAACATTTCTAGAGAAAGTCAACGAAACCTCTACATCTAACCGATGGACTATGTCACTAATCGCACTGACACCATCACCGATAATAATCTTCGATCAATGTCGTCGTTAATCGTGAACAATAGTTTGGTTAGAGAAGGAAGAAAGTTGGAATCTTCCTCGAAGTTGTCGAATTAGCCTGGAAATGATTTCTGGAACGATAACCGGTTGCTCGTCGCAGAATCCGACGAGATTCGCCGTGTTAATTCGTCCAGCAGCTAACTTTGCCAGCGCGACCGTCAATTACAACTACCGTCGACTTTCGCTCTCAAAATCTCGTAGGCGTAGCGCGAGTCATTTCGAACATCCTGACGCCCCTTAGATCAGCTCAACGAAGCCCTTAACGTAAGAAGTCACGAACGACGTTTCTATTTTAATTCTCTCGCTCGAGTACAGACAAAAGACAAGAGCAACCCTAACGATCGCGGTTCGCGTCACAGTTATCGCCACTCTCCTAACCATTCCGTATTTCAGCCGCTTTCGTGGCTGAGTTTGTCCCCAAGATCGAGAATGACGTCGACTAGGTCATCGAAAAGATTCTTTCGAGCATCGGGCGTTCGACGATCCAAAGAGCTTCGACACCAAAACCCTTTTACCGAGCGCTGTACTGCGAACGTACAACTAGAATCGAACGCGTCGATCTTATAAAACAACGTAGGTCGGGTTAATCAACGCATTGGCGACCGGCAGATTTCTTGCGTTTCTAGTACCAAGTATCGGGCAAGATAATGAAATTCTGATGCTGCTTGTCGCAAACTTGTATCGTTAAGGCGATTTCAATTGTGTTCAATATTTCAAATATGTTCTGAAGTATCGATGTTAAAAATATGCGTAAAACAGGAATAGCATTTGAAATGACGTGAATTCAGTCAGTGGCAACCTGGAGTGACATTTGAAATGACGCGAATTCACGTCAGCTGTAGCCAGCAATAGAACTTGAAATGACGTGAATTTACATTAGAGGCAATTGGGAATTCGATCGTTTCAGCGAAGGTCATCGATTTTTTAAAACTCGTTATCCACGAGGCAACGCTTTTGGTTTGTCTTGGAAGTCGAATAAAGAAAAGACGTTCGACGAAGTGAAGAACAATGGCTACATTCGGACGATTCTCTTACGATCAGCCGTTTGTACTCTATAGATTTCTCTGCGTATCAAAAAAAGCAGGAGCGAAGCGAAACAACTCGTCTGCAAAAAAATCATTTTTCCAGGCACGAGCCAGGATTAGCTTTGCATCCGGGAGAAAAGTAATTAGTAACTTGGCGTGCTCGCGATAACGATTGCGTTGCCGGTCTGCTCGCGACCTTTGGACGATATCTCAGGTGGAAATACCGGTATATTCGAGGCGGATACGACGAAAGTGGTCGTAAACCGTCTTGGGAATCCTCGAATAACGACATTTCATTGACTGCCAGACGATTTCTACCGGTGGAAGTCGAAGTTGCAGTCGAAGTCGCTGTTGCAGGTGGAAACGTTCGATGCGAACAACAAGAGTTCAGGAAGAATGCCGCTGACTAAATCAACCGTTTAACGACTGATTACACGAACCGAGACGTTCAATTAGCATTTAAACGCTCTCCGGGGGGAAGATAGCGCAACAACACCCCGGTCTTCGCTGGCTACTCAATTCATAAAGTTATTGTATTTATTCGAAGTCCGGCAAACCGGATCGCACCACCGTTCGCGCCACTCCACGCTCCAATCGGGGCCCTAGACTAGGCCTAAACCCTTTCGCGGAGCTCGAGCGGCCCGTTTCGCGCCTCGCTTGGCCTGGCAAGGGTATCGGGCATGCACCAGGTGCGCGTATGGTCTCCAATGGGTCGATCGTAACGCTCGAATCGACGCGGTTAAAATACTTGGCGCTCCGCTCGTTAACCCACATCGCTCCTTCCGATTCGATGTAACCGTCGAAGAAGCATCTCGGAACGCGCTTGCACGATCGACCGGTCGAATCAGCACTTATTTTCGCCCCGGAGAAACTCGTTGTCTCGCGCGATCAACGCGATCTTGGATAAGAAAAATCGACCTCGATTTTGACGATTCATCGCGAGGAAAATGACGAAACCTGTAGGAGAATGAAATGAAAAAAAAGTACAGGGAGTCTTTGCTCGGTCTAATACCCTTTTTTTCTCTTCCTTCGCGAAGGAGAATCTTCGTACTTCGAATCTGTCTTCTTTGCCTTCTTCTCTCCTCTCCTCTCCTCTCCTCTCCTCTCTCTATTTTTATGGAGGAAGAATTTAAGGATAACGAGTCGAGAGAAGAAGAAGAAGAAGAAGAAGAAGAGAGGACAATGGACGAAGGAAGGAAGGAAGAGGCGAAGGGTGAAAGTCGCTCTCGCGTCGGCGCACGCGTCTCGACGCGAGTAGAAAGGAGGCGCAAGCGCCTAGGATTCGACACGGACCGAATTTCCACAGATTCGAGGTGGTTTTTTTAAGCTCGAGGAATCGTGCTCGCGATATTCACGTCTCAGAACGATCCTTCTTCCGTCCTTCCTTTTTTCTTCTCGATAGGAATTTTCGATCCGTCACATTCCACCGCCTTTCGTTCTTCAGCAGCGCTGCTATCATCGTCACCACTATCACTCTGACACTCTACCACTCTACCGTCACCATCACCCTCACTATCGCGTATTTTTTTCAATTTTTTTTCTTCATTTCGAAGAAGCGTATCTTCGTATTTCGTTCGGCGAATGGAAATAATGGATGAAGACGAAGAGAACGCGACTGACTCTGTTCGCTCGACGATGGAAACGCGACGGACGAGCGAAAACCTTCGTGACTCGCGCTCGCACCCACCAAGCGGAGGCCGGCGTGTGTCCGCATGAGGCGAGAGAATCGTGCGCTCTCGCCGGCCGCTCGGCCGATCTCGGCCGCGCTCGAGCGCGCTCGGCTCGCTAGACGCGTCGGTACCGTCGCTCGGTGACGTTACCGACGCGGTCTCGGAATATCGCGCGGATGAGGATGCTTTTCCCGTCCGTGGGAAGCAGAGAGGATAGGAAAGGATAGAATAAGAAATGATATGAAAGGAAAGGATAGGAAAATTATACGAAAGAAAAAAGATAGGATAGGAAAGGATAGGAAATGATAGAAATGGAAAGGATAGGAAATGAAAGGAAAGGATAGGAAAAGGGGAAATGAAAGGAAAAGAAATGAAAAGATAAGAAAAGGAAGGATAACATAGGATAGAAAAGGAAAGAAAAGGTTTTTTTCCGGCACGGGGGAATTTCAACTTCGGATTTAATGGTGCATCTGCCATTCGAGGAAGGAAGGAACGAAGACGAGCGAGATCGAAGCTTTTGAAAAATTATAGTTAAGACTTCGACGCGTGTCCTTTTGTTCGTCGGTAATGTAGACGTCCCGCTTATCCAGAGCCGATCGACATAGAAAGTTCGGCGAATTTTAACGCTAATTTAATTTCAATACAACGTAATTAATAATGACGATAACAACGCTTGTGTCTACGTTCCAGTCACATCGTGTCGCTACTTCGGTTTTTAAATTTTGTGCCTTCTTTTGCACTAATACGAATGAGTATCGCGCAACAGGGACGCGTATTAAAGGGGCGCGTGCATGCGTTAATTAATCGATAATTAATTGAAGGGGCCCGATCGAACGCGAACTCGAAGTTAAGGCAATAAGGGTTTAATTAGCTATTAATTGGTCGTAGCATGGTCGAGCCAATTAGTTGGATTTTATCATCCCTCGTACGCGTACTCGTTGCGAATACTTCTCGGTACGATCGTGACCGACCGCACGGCGATCTGATAATTATCGACAATTTTGTTAATTGAAAATTCGATCTTGCGAACTTGATATCATTGATTCCTGCCTTCCCGGAGGAATAGGGTGATATACGCGCGTGCCTGCGAACAAAACGAAGGAAGAAGGATGGAGAGCGTTCGCTTCGATCAAGGATTCGACGAATTTTTATTGGAAGGCCAATGCGAGGATGTTCTTGCGAAGTTGATACCGTTAATTCCTGCCTTTCTGGATGAATAGAGTGATATACGTTTGCCTAAGAGCAAAACGAAAGGAAAAGGATGGAGAATTGGTCCAAGGATCGAACGAATTTTTATTAGGCTTTCGATGCTAGGATGTTCTAGCGAAGTTGATATTGTTAATTCTTGCCCTTTCGGATGAATAAAGTGATATACGATTGCCTGCGAGTGAAACCAAAGGACTAAAAATGTGCCCAAAGAGCGTTAGCTTCGATCAAGGTTAGGCAACATTTTTATTGGAAGTCCAATGCAAGGGTGTTCTTGCGAAGTTGATATTGTTAATTCTTGCCCTTTCGGATGAATAAAGTGATATACGATTACCTGCGAGTGAAACCAAAGGACTAAAAATATGCCCAAAGAGTCTTAGCTTCGATCAAAGATCGAACGAATTTTTATTGGATGTCCAATGTTAGGACGGTCTTGCGAAATTGAAATCGTTAATTCCTGCCTTTCTGAAGGAGTAGAGTAAATATATGCCTGCCTAAGAGCAAAACGAAAGGAAAAGAACGTAAGATGGATCTAAGGATCGAAGGAATTTTTATCAGGCATCCAATGTTAGGACGTTCGTGTTGCTCTAACGCGCTAAAAGGAACTCGTTGGAGAAACGCGTGACGTAGACACACCTTCGAGCGCGTAGATGTCTCCAAATGATCCCAGGAGACGAATACGTATTCATCGTGCGTTCAATGGCAGTGCTGAGCTAAGCGCGTGATTGAGAAACGTTGCCGACCGTGGAAAAGACAATGGAACAACGAAACGGCGTATAATTGTTAAGCAGCGCGGATTAGATCGACATATAATTTTTAGCAAGCGGCCGAGGAGTGGGTGGGGAAGGAGGAGGAGGGGGAAGTGGAAGAGGGCGAGGAAGAGGAAATGAAAAAAAAACGCGAAGGAAACCTCTATTAAGCTTCCCGGTTCATTAGATTCGGTAGAACAAGGAAAGGTCGAGGGGTGATAGCGCAAGAGAGATAAAGAAAAAGAGGAAGACAGAAAAAAAGAAAAAAGAGAGATAGAGGAGCAGAAACAGAGGTACTTGGTAAGCAAGCGTTGCACGTGCCCGATATTTAGCCTTACGGTTTACGAAGACAAGTTTTCAACGGGTAATTACAATTCGTCCTTATTTTACGTTTAGCAACGTTGCGAACTCGTTTTAACGATACTTCGACGAGAAAAAAAAAGAGAGAAGGAACCTACAGCGAGTCCCCCGAAAGTTAAATAGTCGGCGACTATTCAACGAAAAACAAATTTGTTCTTTAGTAAGTTCCCTTTGGGGCCCAACAAGAATACCAATTGCGATTCAGCCTTCTCTTAACATTTCCCTCTTGCTTCTTTGCTTCGTCTTTTGGATTCGGGTGAACCTAGGAATACAATCCCAGATGTTTCAGCTATTTAACACATTGACTGGCATGTCACCCATATTAGGATGACACGCAAGTGTTCCAAAAATTAACGTGGTCTATATTTTGGCAATGGTCTTACTTTCTTACGTAAGATGTATATATCTAACGAAAAATTTAGGGTCTTTTTCAATATTTTGGCAATCGAAGTGTTATTCATGAATCTTGCGCGATAGGCTCGAAGATCGAACGGTCCAAGTTCGCTTCGATCAGAAAAGATGCCGCGAGAACGGCGACCTCCTGGGAAAACGAACGAACACGTCGCGCTGTTCCGTGGTTATCGTCGTCGGCGTATTCCAGCGCTCCTCTCGCGTGTCAACCCTGACACAGCCTGTTCAATTACTAGTCACATAAACATAATGTAAATTTAGCTCCGTCACGGCTATGTATAGAGCACAATGCCGACATGTAGGGCTCATGTATAATGCAGGAGAGTCGGACCCACTAGCGGCGTTACAATGCGATATTGCAGCGCCAATCCGAGCAACGCCGGCTTTCACCTAAATTTTCACGTCGCCGGTCAGCTTCTCTCCGTTTCCTCGTTCGATACTTTCCTCTTCCACGGAAGTTCGGTCGACCTGGGTGAACTGGGACTAGGCCTCCATTTTCGCATGCCAACTACTGTTCGCAAAGAATTCACTAAGATTCGTCGAATGAACAATTAAAGGGAATCGGTACTGCCAAGTAGGGGGTAAATGGAATTGCTCTCTTGGTCGATGGTTAGCTGTTGGCGAGTTTGCAGCTCGTCGTTGCTGATCCGGATCACAGTGGACCGATTAGACGCGTTTAGCTTTCACCTAAATTTTTTCCGCCAGTCAGTTTCTCATCATTTTTTCGTTACCCCTGGATCGACTGGGACTAGGCCTCCATTTTTACTTGCTAACTGTTCGTAAAGGATTCCTACGTAAAGGAGTACCTACTCATCGATTTACCTTTCCTCACGATTTTATTCGCGCGATATTGTTTCGCCACTCTCGCGATCCCAGCGATTTCATACGCATGATTTCAAATAGGTAGGTCCAAACGCACTCCTCGAAACAGGTCAGTGAAGCTCCTTTGTTGTTTCGTATAATGCCAATCTTTTCCCCCTATAACGCGAATTAATAAAACGCGCGACTGCTGTCATTATTTACCGCGTCATCAAACCGCTGCGTCACACGGGGGACTACAGTGTTTATTTTCTGACACTTCAATTTCACTGCGGTACTTTTCAAGCTACGCTTTTTCCAAGAGTCGTAGGGAGACCGTGCGAATCAGAAACGCGGAACAAAGTTATCGCGATAAAATTCGTGCTTTTGCGGCACCACGATTATACGACGAACACGCAAATATCAAATTTATATCGATCGTACCAGCGAAATCTCGTAACGTACGGAGAGATCTTTCACAAAATTCTGTCCTCGGTGACAGGATTGGGAGACGAAAGGCGTCGTGGGAAGCCGAAGACGCGAAAAAGCTAAAGTTGGAAGACGAAAAGAAGAAAGAAGACAAGCGAGTTTTTTAAGTGCTTCGAGTATTTCGCGAAGAGAGAAAAAAGTGGAGAGACAGAAAGAGAAAGAGGCGTTAAAAAAATAAAGAATCAAAAAAAGAGAAAAAATCTCAGACGTTCGGACAAATTCGTTTAATGGCTTCGACAGAAAGGAAAAAAATACGCAAGTACGATCGAAAAGAATGGCTCGCGCGTACGTTTGAAAATCTTGATCATCGTTCGATCGTCGAAATCGCATTCGGCGCGTAATAATCGAGGAGCTCTCGGGAACTCGTACGGCGACGGAGGGCGTCGCGAGGGTGCGTTGAACTTGAAGCGCCTACGACGGTCAACGGCGGCGTATATTTGGATGCCGGAATGAATAGAATTTAACGCGTCGCCGAACGGATACGAGGGCGACGGTGGAACCGGTGCGTGAAGCAGTCCGTAAGTGTTAGCTTCCGGTCGTAGCTTTAATTCAAATTACACGCGGCCTTCCTACCCCGAGTTTTAAACGTCGCCTGTGAAAGAATGACGAGGAAGAGAGAAGAAAAGGTAGGGAGAAAAAAGAGAGAAAGAGAGATAATCGCACGCGCTTGAAAAATCGACCTTAACACTGAACTTTTTTCTTTTTTTTAAAATTTCCTCGGAATTTTCTAGGCGATACAACTTTCTCTTTCTCATGTTTACGATGCAAAGGAAATTGCAGTCTCTTCGAAAGGCTCTTTCTCCTTCAAAGGGAGAAGAAAATGGCTTTTAACGATTAAATTATTTCGACAATGCCGTCTCGCAGTCTCCTCCTTTCGGTATTACCTCGCGACGAGCCGTAGATTACGCACCGTAAAGCGTAACGCGGCGCAGAGCGTCTCGAAATACCGGATTTCACCGCTGTTTAATCGTTTGATCATTTATATCATTGTCGCCCGATTATAACGGATCGTTGCCTCGATGCGACCAGCGGAGGGACGGGGGAAGGAAAACGAGAGGAACGTGGGCTAGGGGCTGCGGGTGAGCCGGGGGGAATAGCGGGATCACCATTCGTTCGATTACACCCTTATCCATCCACCCTCCCATCCCATCACCCAATTCGTCCACCTGCCTACGACTACCGACCTAACGGGTGGCTCCCTCTCCTTTTCCTTCCATTTCCTACGTATAAATCCTGCTATGGCAGCGCAGTTACCCCGGGTACAAATTTGCTCGGTAATTAACCAATTAGCGAGCGACCGCTAATTGACTGATTAAGTACCCTGTCTCGTCGTCGGAAACTATATTGATACTGATGCGGCTAGCCATGCGCATCCGCGTACTCGGAAATGCTATAGGGGAGGTGCCACGATGAAAATCTATACTCCTACTTCGCTCGTACGTGTTTCTCTTTCCACGTGGAAGCGCGTCTCTAAGCGCGACGGCTCCGTTGTTGCCTCGATATTATCATGCGTACGGCGGTAGGATCCGTCTCGCACCAGTTGTCCGCGTAACGATCGAGCTTCCATCGGAGTCGAATCGGTATTATCGAATCGCTGCCATCCAGAGTAGTCGATTATTCGGCATTATCCCAGGCGATATTATATTTGCACAATTATATCGTGGGGTTGGGAGGATTCCAGATCGGCCGGTAGCCACAGCTGGAACGAAGAATGCGTGTATTTGATATGTCGAGGTGGTTAACGATTTCTACGGAACTCAACGCTTCGATGTGTAACGCGACCCTTCGCCTGTTTCAACGACGCTCCATGGATTCTCTGTACGCTCTACTCTCTGTAAGAGGGGGTGCTCTACTATTGCTTTACGGAGTGGATTACTCCGAGGAACAAAGTTTACTAGAGTACTCTATATTACTCCAATTCCGTAGAGCAATACTGTTTTGTGAAACAGTGAGTACTGGAGTACTCTCTACTACTCTAGGAAGTAGAGCGATACTACTCTGTCGAACAGTGGGTACTAGAGTATTCTTTACTACTCTACTCTGACTAAATTCTAGAGTCTCTCTTCCCTCTCTCAGCCTTCTACGCTACTTATTCTGATTATTCATAATATGGGATATTCATAATATCCCATCCGATCATACCGACTACCCACATTATTCTACGACATTTGCCTATCTACAATATCGAGTAGCCTCTGCTAAAGAGACGAGGAAAAACGTACAGATTAAATCGGCATCTCCCAATATTTCATATTGCTCTCAAGACGATCGAAATTCGCCCGTGAAATGTACTGGAAACGAATACGAGCTCGATTCACCCTACTTCTGATACCAGCGCGGTTCCGATCTTCTTTACGATTTCCCACTTTTATCTCGTCCGTACGTCTATCGACGGTATCTCCTCTACCATGGGCGCGGTCCACGCGTATCGCCATCGCCGAATCCTAAATAATTCAAAGGATAGAAGTCGATAGGCGAGCGAGTACACGCTTGTTACGATCTCCAACGATAATATTTGAGTTCGAACGATTCTCGATATACGCCGCGTCTGCTCCCCCTTTACCACGTTAGTTGGTACACACGTAGTGATATCCGGTGTGTGTTCGAACTAGCGGTACGAGGGGTGAGCGGGGAGGTGAGTCATCCTCTAGGTGTATCGAGATGGAACCTTGCGTTCGCTCTCCGATTGAACCAGGATTATCGATACCCTTTCGCCAGCTTCCTCGATAACTTCCCTCCCTCTTTCACCCTTCGTCTTATTCCAACGATGTTCCTAATATTGCTCCTTGCCTTCCAAATTTCGTTAACCAGTTAAACGCGTTTGACTCTGTTACGGTGGCGTTAGACGTGTACACTCGTCGTGAAAAATATAAAGTTCTTGCTTTTAATAAATAATGAATAATAAAAGTAAATGCTAAAAGTCATTGCTTGATTTTAATTCCGCGCACTGAGCAGAATAATGGCAGAAGCTCGAAGGTGTGAAATTATCGTTAGGTCGATGCTTGGGATCAGCGTGCAAATTTAACGCTTTAATCCTAGTAAAATCGCGTAAATCTACGAGACAGCGGGAAATCGCGCGTACGTCGAAGATGTCGAAGAGACGAAGAAGAAGAAAAGGGAAAAATGGAAGGAGGAGAGAGAGGTACGAACGACTGTTGTCGTCGATAATTATCGGCGGATAGCCGATAATTAAAGCGCCACCGAGAGGCACCTGTATATACCGACGAATTTAAAAGTTAAATTGCGTTTGCGTTCATGAATTATGCAACTCGTAGGAGGACTCCGACCCTTCTCTCTCGTTCTCACTCTCACTCTCTGCCGATCGCGCGGGATCTTTGATCTTCCTAGCGCGTATCGGTCGAACCGCGCAATTTCAATCTATCGTTCTTGCTCTCTTTCGTTCTTCTTACTGCGTTACGTTTTTCCTCTTTTTCTTCTTTTCCTTTTTTTCCTCTACTTTTTCTTCCCCCTTGTCGCTCTATTTATTTATTGAAATAAATTGCTTCCCTTTTTATTCATTTCGACCGAAGATTCGTCTTTGAACGACGTTACGATTAAGAAAAACGCAACGACGGACGAGAATGGCGATTAGGCGCGCGCAGAAGCGCACGGAATTCTTTGAAAATCATTTCGAAGCGGGAGTGGATGCGAGAAGAACGGTAAAAGGAAGTCGGATAAGTAACACGTTCGGCGTTCGATCTTTTGTTGTAAAAATCTTTTAATTAAGGCGTTTTAATTAAGGCGAGAACTCTTGGAAGGTCGATCCAACGAAAGTTGGAAGCGAGGCGAAAGAAAAGTTAATGAAGATTCCCATTAAAATTATCGTGGAGGATGACGGAGGTACGGGGAAAGAGAGAGCTGCAAAACGGACATGTGAGGAAGCGTAACGTCACGTAGAAGCAATAGAGAAGACTAAGGGAAGAACAGACTGAATAAAGACTGCATAGACACTGGACAGATACCGAATAGATACCGCATAAATACCGCATAAATACCGCATGGATACCGGATAAATACGGAATAGATACTAGACAGATACTCAATAAATACTGGATAGATACTGTTAGACACATATTGGACAGATACTGGGTAGATACTGGATGGATACTGAATGGATACCTAGCTACCGTTCCAACACACACCTTTCCTGGATGCAACGCGACTCTCAAGAGCCTGACGAGTCGAACGATCGTTCTATCGTTCAAGAAGGAATCTAAATAAAATTCGAAGGGATTTATATCGAAAAGAATAATCCGAGGGAAACGTTCGAGGAATACGTAGGAGAAAATCGTTTCTTCGTCGATGAAGGGAAAGTGTTCCGTCTCGAGAAAGGCGAACGAAAAGAAAGGAAAGAGAGGGAAAAAAGCAGAAAATAAGAGGAAGAAAGGGAGAAAACTAGAGAGAGAGAGAGAAAGAGAAAAAGCAAGTATCCACTTCGGATTTTGGTAGCATTAGGCGCAAAGCTATAAGAGGATTGTCAGAAACGCGTTCAAAGGTCGCTTTTACCTCTCGTGGTTTTCCTTTCCAGACGTCTTTTCCAGAGGTAGCCAATAAATAGGGGAAGAACCGAAGAGGGAGAAAGCTAGAGGGAAGA
Source organism: Liostenogaster flavolineata (assembly GCA_025433975.1). Classification (NCBI taxonomy): domain Eukaryota; kingdom Metazoa; phylum Arthropoda; class Insecta; order Hymenoptera; family Vespidae; genus Liostenogaster; species Liostenogaster flavolineata. Next base: position 62,387 of record JAITYT010001397.1, read on the forward strand.
AAGAGAGAGAAATACGAAAAAGGAGGAAAAGAAGTTGAGAGGGGAGGGATAGAAGGGGTTAGAGTGAAAGGGAAGTCGAAACGGCGACTGCCTTCGGGGCACAAAGTCATTTCGACAAATGGAACGCCCACGCGATAGAGAAAATTGCACGGCAATAATAAAACGATACCGTGAACGAATGGAGCCTCGTATCCGAACAGGAGAGAAAAGGAAAGAGAAAGATGGGTTAGTAGTAGCTTCTTGTAATTCTCTTTATAACTCCAAATATTACGTTCTTCCCCTTGCTTTATCCGTCCTTCCTTTCGCGATATATCTTAAAACGACAATATCGTCGTCCTTGTCGTAGTATTCGCGTGTCCCTCGTATCGACGTTAGCGTCGTGTCGGATATAAATCCGTCGTGCAAATCGTCGTCCGCTTTTCGCGACAACGAAACAACCGCGGCTTTACTCCCCAAATCGTCGAACGCAAACGGGTGATCAACGACAACGATAAAATGATGGTGCTTCTCCTATACTTTCGAGAGATCACCGACGAGTCCTCGAAAAATCTTCGAGAGAAACGAATCGATCTCGATGTTGGGCGATGCGCGTTTAAAAATTGCGACGAATCTGAACAAAATCTACGTTCGACGTAGAGCAAAGATCTAAGTCTGGCTGTGAAAGGATAACGAGTCTGATAAATTTGATTTTGAGTTTGAAAAATGTCGAAGGGTAGTTAAAGATCGGCGGAGACTTTCCGAACAGCCCGATATCGAAAAGTAAAGAGTCCGTAAGGACTTCGAAACGGTGAATTGAAAAATAATAGAAGAAGAAGAAGAAGTGACTCACGTTTGCAGTATCGTCAAGTTTCCGCTTCCAAGCGTCGCTACGCTCGATCAGGGCGTTCCATTGCTCCGAAAGTTTGTTCACTTCTCGGCGAATGCTGCGCGTCAACTCGCGCGCTTGTTCCTCGGCGCTTCTGTAGCCCCTGGAATCGCCGTCCAGCTCTCTTCCAGCTAGGGAGAAACGAAAGGAACGTAGAACATGGTCAATTAAGGTGTTAGAATTTAGTCGAACGAACGTAGAAAACGCATTACCTGCGCTAAGTCGATCGCTTCCTTAAAGGACAACGTTAACACGTTCGATATTGGATAACGCACGCAACCCTATAGACGTTCTCAAAGTGCCGTTCATTACTTGAGTCTTTTTAAAACAGTTTCAGTTTTTTTAACTTGTCGGAAGTTACCTTCCTAACATCGTCCTATTTTTTCATTACTTATTTCGCTATCCCCGATCGGATAACACACACGTATCTACAGGCATTCTTAAAGTGCTGTTCATTACTTTTGCCTTACGTACATTCCAAGAAAAATTAGAGGTATCTTTTTATTATTGTCCTGTTTTTTCATTACTTATTTCGCTATCCCTGATCGGATAACACGCACATACCCTACAGCTATTCTCAAAATGCCTCTCTTACTCCAACAGATTGACGCGAACCTTAATCGACAGTCGAACCAAAAATTCCATCCAATAACGTAAACTACGAGGCTGTATCAGCCGCGTGAGAAAAATGCCCATCAAACGGATCGACGAAAGAACAACGAAGTTCACGACGTCGTGGTTCGTCGATCTCCGCTAACCCCGTATTTCGTTCCTACACGTTCGTAGGCGCGACGCGATAAACGTCGGCTCTAAAAAAAGAAGCCTCTTTACAAGTCGATGCGGTGGAACTAGACGCGACTAGGTAGGAGGGGCTGGACTCTCTAACGATTTAACGTCGCGTAAAAAGGAAGGGCGAGGCGATAGTGATCGGTAGGTTCCAGGACGTCCAGGACGGAACGTTAGAATTACGATGGTCGATAAAAATTCTGAGGAGCGCGAACGAACGTTCCTGAGGCTCCGATGAACGAACGAACGAACAATGCGGGCTAGAACTCGCGGACTTGTCAATTAGAATAATCGCGTGCAAACTGAGATTTTATCGCAACACCGGTTTCGCTCGCGGTATGCTGGCTGGTCGGTCGGTCGGTTGGAGAGCAAGGGATGCCTAGCAACGGCAGCCAGCCTGTAGCAGCTAGCTACGACTCGATCGCCAACCACGAACACTTCGTTTCCCTCCGACCGTTAAATCCGTTCGATGGATTACCCTGTGAGAACTCGTCGAATTAACGAGTAGAGGGCCGGAGATACCTTCGGCTTCCGAGTCACTTTCGTTTCCACTTTTCTCTTTTTATCACGCTTCGCAGAGGAGAGGAGCGGTCGAAGGAGGACGAAACGATGAATTTTTGCCGATCGAAGGACGATTTTAACTCGAGTCTCGATCATTGCATTCTGACTGGTTCTCTCTTCCTTTCTTTCCTTCTTCTTTGTAGATTCCAGCTCCTAGTCGAGTTCGATTTTAATCGAAGAGCTGTTTCAGCGAACCTCTCTAAGTTTGGCATTCGCCTTGCCGGGGCGTTATTGTTTTTAAAAGTTTCTGTTTAAATTGACAGAGATCTCGATGAGGTCGTTTTTAGAGTGGTGATATTGTAAAAGGCAATTGGAACTCGAGTTTCGCGGGTGTTGACATTTACTTCTTGTCCAATCCCAATTAAGTTCAAGGAGAAGAGTTCAGTGGAGTCTAGTCCAATCCAAGAAGATCAGTAGGACCAAGGAGCCAAGCGAGGGCTGTAAAACAAGGAAAGGACGGAAGGGTGACAGAAAAAGTGAGAACGCGCTACTTTTTCATCATATATGTATATGTATACGTATACGTATACAGATCGAAGCTCGTTACTCGCCGGTCGATAGATTGGCGATTCGTCCGATTAAATGCGGGTACACAGAGGGAGGAGGGAGGCGAGAGGGGAGTGCGCGATGAATCGAGCTAAAGGCCAGCTGGCACCATAAACATAAATCAACATAGCTAATGCGCGGCAGTCAGATAGGGAGAGACGAACACTCGCGAATCGCCAGGTGGAAGAGAGCCGGGTAGAAGCAAAGAGAGGCGAGGTGGGGCAAAGAGTGACTAAGGGAGGTGCGGGGGGCTGCTTCGTGGCGTTATCAATGCTAAACACGCGTAAAAACTGGCCATCCTGCGTGATACGATTCTTGATTTATGGGACAATTAATTCCTCCGCGATAATCTCTCTCGTAATGGAGCAACGATACGATCACGCGGAACGAGGATCGCGACGAAGGAAGGTAACGCAAGATGGCATATGACGCAACTCGAAAATGTCGATATTTTATTCGAGTCGAAGGAGGAAGGAGAGTACGAGGTCGTCGAGAGGCGAATTTGAAGTGTTCAGAGATGGATACCGAGTTGGTCTCAGAGGATAACGAGTTTCTTCCATAGGATTCCAAAGAATACCGAGAGAATACCAACTATGTGTCCCAGAGGATACCAACTATGTTCCAGAAGAGGATATCGAGCTTCTTCCAGAGAATACCACGTATATTCCAGAGGAGAATACCGAGTTTCTTTCAGAGGATACCGAGTGTGTCCCAGAGGAGAATACCGAGTGTGTTCTAGAGGAAAATACCGAGTATGTTCCAGAGGATATCGAGTGTATGGAGTATATCGAGGATATGGAGTTTCTTGCAGAAGATACCAAATATGTTTCAGAGGAGGGTCGAGTTTCTTCCAGAGGATACCACGTATATTCTAGAGGAGAAAGCAGAGTCTCTTTCAGAGGATACCGAGTGTGTTCTAGAGGAGGATACCGAATCCCTTTCGGAGGAGAATACCGAGTGTGTTCCAGAGGACAGGAGGCAGGAATGAAATCGCTTTGGAAGGTATCTCGATCGAATTGAATTAAGCGGAACGGCGTTCTTCATCGGTAAACCGTTCATTCAACAGTTGCCGGTTTGCTCTACTTTCCAAGCACGTAGCGACAGCCTAGGTTTGTCTTTCTCCCACTCGAGCTTTCGTGGATCGCCAGGCTCTCGCGGTAACTACGCTTGTTTCAAATCATTCCGGTACTGTCGTTTTCCCAAGTTCGCCGCACGACCGTGTCGACTTATCGAGTTTGACTCTTATCGACTTACTAGCTTCGTCGGTGGTTGCGGTAGCGGTGAAGCAACGCAGTGGGAAATATCTCTCGAAATATTGCATCCGCGAAGCGTGGAGAAGCTAAGATATCGTTATAAAATAGAAAAGCGACGCCTGTCAGACGACGGAGCATTTTTTCCAAGTGAAACGTTTATCGCGTTCGATATCGATGGCCGTGACGCGATAACAAGACCTTCCTATGCGAATGGTAAAGATTCTCCTCGTATAAGTTTGGAAAACGTAAGACGCGGAACGAAAGATACCGAAAAGCCGATGCATAATTTTATGAGCGTGGTTTATCGACTACCGTCCAAAGAATTTTTCCTCTTTCTTTCGTTTGTAAACGCGCCGTTTCTCCTCTTACGACATTTCTGTAAAAAATTAATTTCGTAATTTTCCACGTCATAAGTTCAACTAGCAAGAGTGTAACTTTGACTTCGTCATTTTCTATATCACAAATCGATCTAACAAAAAAGTAATTTCTTTTCCCAAGTATCACGTATTTGCCAGAAAGACGGCAAAAGTTCATCGAACAAAATGGAAAAAATCGATCTACGTACAGTCAAACGCAAAAATTATTTTCTTGCCAACACGATACACCGTTTTGTAATTTTATAAATTATTCGATTTCTTTCGCATTTCTTCCTCCATCTTCGCCTCTTCGACGAATCCAATGTCGTCGTTCTTCGAACGACTTTCGAAGGTTCCTTCGCCTTATTACGACGGAGATTACATTAGATATTTATCGAGAGGAAGACACGGCGGGAGACCGGCACCGCGATGCCGTTCACGTTTCCGCGGAACGTGATCCCCTGCGGCATGGCAAACGTCGCACGCGGTGACGTTTCGGTTGCCTACGCGCAGGGGCATCCAATTGCGCGTCGTCGCTCGACTCGCGCTACCCTCTCGTTAACCAACGACGATGACAACGAGGAAAACGACGTTGTATAATAACGCGTCGCCTGACCAGAGAGGATCCAGCGCGCTCTTCGCGTCGTATCGAATATCGCGGGACGATAAGACGACTCGGAGGGATTCGTGAAAAGAGGAGAGCGGGAAACGATGGCGAAAAGGCGGAACGAACGAACCTTTTATCGTCCGTGGCAATCTGAAACGGCGATTGCTCGACTTTTACGACGTTTCTGGATAGGCAGATAGCTTCTTTCATCGGCGAGTCGGAGTTGTATCGTTAGGATCTGAATCGCGTTGGGATTTTCATTCGGAATCGCGCGCTCCACGTTCGCCGGATAACGGATTCGTCGTTCCAATGGGGTGGAAAAGAAGTTTCGCGCGAGTTACCGACGACAGGCGTTGATGGCTTTCGCAAAAAGTTTCCTAAGACGTTCGGCGAACGTCGAGATCTCTAGAAGAAGACTCGAACGATCGCGAGAATCGTTGGAATCGCGAGTTAAGAACGTTCGAGATTGGATCGCTCTCTCGGTAAGTCGGAGCTTTTTTATGGTTTTTGTGATTCAATTTCAGTGCGTGACGTAACGATTCGCGATGTAAACCACGCAATTCGAAGTTCCTCGCTGCGAACAATTACGTAAGGGTTGTTACGGAGTAGAGAAGGAAACGAAGATGGAAAAGAGACGCTTGAAGTTCTCCAGGCGTAGCATTTTCGCCGGAGGGAGTTTGCAAAGTCTTCGAGCCTGGGTCTAAAAATACATCGAATGATTTTAATCTGAACTTACTCTAAGAATCGAGAAAGCAAATATAAATATAAATATAAATATAAATATAAATATTAATATAAATAACCGATGCATGGCTGAGGTGGAAACGATACGAATTTCCAACGCAGGAGGCAATGCATCGATTGGAGCTTGCAAAACGAAGAATTAAAATATCTTAAAGATTTCTAGAATCGACATTGGAATTACATTAATCTGAACTCCTTCGTCGTAGCTAGAAACCATCGCGCAGTCGCGCCTGAGAAAACAATAAAGAACGGTGAACAACGACGAAACTGAGCCGCATTAACGAGCCGCGATTAAATATGTTCCGAGCATTATCATTAAAAGAAAGAAGGAAGGAAGGAAGGAAGGAAGGAAAGGGAGAGAAAAAGAAGGAAAAGAAAAAGAGCGAAAAAAAAGACGAAAGAGAAAGAGAGACGGCCGGTATTTCACGACGCACACGGACGATCGTAAATCGTTGCTTTCCCCGCGAATACTTCCCGGAGGAGTTTTCTTAATATCTATGCTGCTTTCGTGGGATTACGCAAATGAAATATTCAGGGGGACAGGAGAGCACCGTTGTTTCGTCCGCGAGAAGGGACGACAATAACGAATGAAGCTCGCGTTTCGGGACGCGAATTTTGCCCTACGAGGGACGAAAGAGAATAAAGGAGCACGAGAAGGAGAAAGAGAGAAAAAAAGATAGACGAGTGGATACCGGGGAAAAGATTTCTCCGTGTACCGGTGGGGGAATTCGTCGAGGTCGCGGCTTTACGACCTTTCTTCGGCGTCACGATTTTCCGGAAATGTGGTGCCAATCGATTCGATGGATCGACATCGATCGAACGAAGGGACGAGAGTCGACGGAAAGGGGAAGGGAGGGGGAAGGGAAGTGGTCAAACTGAATTTATTCGGATGGCAAGAAAGTGATCTCGATTTTGACGAAGGGAAATAAAAAGTTTGCGCAAAACGGAAAGACTTATAAAAATGTCGCATTTTCGACGATAGATAAAAAGAGACAGAGGTCAAAAGACCCTTTTTTAAATTTATTTTAATCGTTTGTATCGCTTGTAAAAATAAAGCTATACGTTTCACCATTTTATTGGTATACGTCGTAAATTATTTTCTTCGATAAATTTGTTGGAATAATCATCGATAGGCAACTATTTCCTTATATACACTTATTTTACATGGATATATAATATCACAACAGGTCCTTTTACGATCAACTGTTCACATCGTACTACCGATTCGTATACATATTCGTAGTTCGAAAAGTCATTTCGTTTTTTTTTTAAATGAAAAAATGTTGTTCTTTATGTTTTTAAACGTTGTACGTATATTCTAGCAAAATCAACGCCTGCTTCGTAAGGGCTTCGTTCGATCGTCTACGGTATGATTACAGGTACACGAAAATGCTGGTACATTTAAGTGTTAAAATTTCTCTCTTATCCACGGGCGGCGAAGTTTAATTAAATCGGGCATTTATCGATCTTTCTTATCGAAGGTCGTCTTCGCGTTCGCCCTGATACGTTTTTAAGAGGTGGATCGAGTCGTAAGAAAGGCTATTATCGATCGTTAGAGCAGAGCGAGAGCCATGATGGATCTTCGACGAACACAAGCAAGGGCAATTTGGTCAAGCCGATCTAGACGAACACGCTGCGCCCTCGCGTTTCGTTCCTCGTTCGGTACGTTTCTTATTTTCTCTCTTGCTCGTCGTGCAATCGAAAAGAACGCGACTGCTTAGCGACGACGACGACGACGACGACGACGATAAAAGCGCTTTCGACGTTTGGAATTGGTTCGAAGGACCGGTTAACGTTCGCGTAAAGAAAAATTTCCGTCCGATTCGAGCGTATTCGAAGAACCGTCGAAGTACAATGAAAGCGCGCCGACAGAAACGATAAAAGCGGAGAAGAAGGCAGGGCCAAGGAAAATTAACAACGATGATGAATGCATCTCGGTAGAGTTCGGTTCGGTTAAGCTTTACATTAAAGATAACGAATAATTCTACTCGTTAGGAGGCTATTAAGTGTCACGGTCCTAGCGGTGCCAGTTAATTGTTCTTCCTTTCATTAAACACGAAAGTCGGCTGGGAAACAACGACGACGACGTCGGCAGCGAAACAATAGATGTATTCGAAGTGAAAGACCTACGGAAAAATCGCTAGGTACGTGGGATATTTGTCGTCATCGATCTCGTCGTTCTTTTGATCCAAGAACGATCGATTCGTAATGAATCGACGTCTCGAAAGAGGCTAGAGATTGAAAATCAATTATCGGAAATCTCATTAGATCGAAGCTAAAAACGAACGCGTCGAATTTCCACGGCGTCGAGAGAGAGAGGGAGAGAGAGAAAGAGAAAAAGGTAAAAAACATTTGTCGTCCGTTCTTTTTCGTCTTTCGCGTCACGCTGTCGAAATCAGGCTTGAAAGAAGCCCATTCAGCTTGACCGTGGAAGTTATAACGTAGATTACGACCGAATCTCCGGACTTGCTAATAAAGTAGCTCTTTGTTACCAAGGGAAAAACGTCTGGCGCGTTTCGAGGTTAATAAAACCATTGTGGGCGTCTTCGTTTTCAGTCATTTTCAAGCTAGAAGCAAGGAATCGTTAATTTCACGCCGTTGTTTCTACGCATTCCCTTGAAATTCCCTGAAAGGTACAGACCCTCCATTTCGTTCGTCGAACCTTCCCGAGTCGCGAGAAATTATTCGACGGTTCGACGTACCTTCAGAATCCGAGGTATCCGAAAGGGGCGGCTCGTTGGCGATATACTGACGTCCACTGAGCAAGTTGTTCTCCACGACAGGTCGCTTGTCCTCGAGCTGCCGCCTGAAGCCGCGATGGTCGTCCTGTAAGCGGAAAGAAATGCAAAAGATGTAAAAAAAAAGAATATAGACTAGCAACAAGGCAGACGTCTTGACGTCACCGATGTTTAAGTGGTGGGTATGTCACGTGGGAGACGAGTGACATTTTCCGTTAAAACAGGGGTTTCCAAACTTTTCAGCCCGAGGGTCGCATTAACTATCGAACATCGGTTTGGGGGCCGACTACACACTCGAGGTCCAAGTAAAAAAGCATCGAAGCATTGATCTTGTTTTTAATTATTTATTTGATATTATTTTATTCAGTTATCGTTTAATAACAGATCGATACACTTCGTATTTGCAAACTCCTTATCAGCAAACATCCGTCTTTAACGTCGAACCTACCAACGACCGATCGAACGAGTCATAGGGACAAGAGATTCCAGCCGATCGGTTGCAAGCAACGTTTCCAACTACCAATTAGACGATGCGACCTGGTTTCCTCGTAGATTCCAGAACTTCGCGGATCTTGCGAATTCCAAAATTAATTTTTGTCGCGGTCCGAATCCGCGCTCGATTTCCACGCTTCCATCAAGAACGTAGGGTATGTATGGATTTAGCCCTTAGAAAATATAGAACGGATGAATTTCCATCCGCGCAGAAGTACCGTCGCTGACTTCAAAAGTCACCGACGTAAAAATGAGAAATTAAAGCGGACAGCGTCACGCCACCGCATCCCCCGTGTTCCTCTCGTTGCGGTCGTTCCCCCCTCTCACCTCCCAACCCACCTCTATCTCCCACATCGTCCTCGTTGAGAAACTTTTTTAACGTGGATCTTTCTCCTCTTTCTCCTCTTTCTCCTCTTCATCCGCTTCCTCTCCTCTCGCTCCTCTGGCTCTCCTCGTCGTCGTCCTACCTGCTCGTTGTTTTTCTCGTTCCTCCTTTTTTCAAGTTAGCGCGAGACCCGCGGTAACGCGAGGTCGACGCGAGGGCAAGCCGGGGTTTCGCCTTTCTCCTGGTGCTCTTCTCCTACTCCTCCGACGCTCTTTGCGTCCTTACCGATAAGCAAGAGGGGCTGGGTGGGCAGGGGGGAGCGGTAGGGAGAGAAAAGGGACGAACTTTCGTGGCTGACGCGCACCAACGACAAAATTCGTCCGCTCCGTGGCGTAAGTAGGGTAATTCGGATCGCGGCTAGACGACGACGGCAACACGATGACGAAGATCATGTCCTCCACCTTCTCCTCCTTCTCCTCGTCGTCGCCGTAGTCGTTCATGCGCATCCGTAATTGCGTTTGACGAGATGCGGTTGCCGCTACGCGCAGTTAAAAAAGCACATTTACGATATCTTAGTTAACGAGATTATCTCTCGACGTTTGAGGGTTCACGAGACCCCTTCGTCGTTCCTTCTCTCTTTCTTTCTCTTTCTCTACGTGGTTCGAAGTGCAGGTAGGCCTCCTACAACGCGGTAGATACGTTTTTTTGAAAATACCGCGTTGCGGGAAATCGCGCTATAGGAGACAGCAACTTAACACGTTGTCCGCCATTGTCCCGTTTTTGGGACACATTTTCAGATTTCGCACTCGAAGTTGGTAAGTACGAATATCATTGTACGGTTAATTTAATTCTTTTTTATATCTTTGAATTGTGGCAGGAATTAGGTTAATACCAAAAACTGGAATTCGGTTCTAAGAATAGAAAAACTGCCTTTTGCGGTGTAACATTTTCATCGTTTCTTTTATCGATGTACATAAAAGCATTTCGTAAAAAGCTTAGCTGAAATTTAACGTCATATAGAAGCTAAAAAGATCACGATCTGTAATTTCTATCGATTATCTAAGATAAATAAGATAAAAGATTCTAACTTAATAATGTTTGATAAAAGTATAGGTTAACACAAATCCGTCGTTATCGTGCAGCAAGGTAAGCACCTAGGAACGAACGTAACCTCCTTTATTCCCGGTGTTATCGAAATCGAGGAACTAAGACAAAAGCTCATGGACTGCAATGGAATGGAACGAATCGAAAAATTTGAACATCGGACCGGACAGCACCTGTACGTACTTTCGATCGATGAAGATCGAAGATAGAATCGAAACGTTGAAAATTCCTTCGGGTTCGTACAGCGAGAGATTTGGTGCCAGTGACCGTACCGTTCGTTCTCATTTCTCATTCTGTGATTCAGCGCTTTCTCGCGAAATTCCACGCAAAGTTCGCCCTCTAAATAGTTGCATATGCAAGCGCGCGCTCCCTGTTTTTCTCCCGCGAAATTATTTTAACCAGGCGAGAAGTTCGGATAAAAAAGTATACTCACGGGCGCACGACAAGTGTCCTGTTTTTGGTAGCGTGTCGTTTCGTTCGCTTACATTTTAGATGTAATTATTACGCATTTAATTAAATTGAATTAATTACGTCATCGCGTAACGCGCAGCGGCACTCGATTTTGCGTCATCATTAGAATTTCCTTTTTTCGTCGGTCTTCCGTTTTATATATCATATTTCATGAAATATTTCATCGAAAGAAATTAACTTGATTATATTTTAGAAAAGTGTCGGTGGTGTAAATATAAAAGTTCGTCGTTATCGTACAGCTAGTCTCTACGTAATCGAGCGAAGCAAATCGAATGCAACGCGGGATACTTCCCCCTTCCCCTCCCGTACCTTTGGATTTTAATTAAGATACCTCCCTCTTTGTTTCTTCTTCCTTTCCATTATCCAACCTACCGTTAAAAACCGTCTCTTCCTTTGAACGTAACTTCCTCTATTCCCGATGTTATCGAAGTCGAGGAGCTAAGGCAAAAGCTCATGCACTGGAATCGCGGATGGAACGAATCGAAAAATTTGAAGATCCGACGAGAGAGCTCTGAACGAGCAAGGCGAATCCGATCGTTATCGTCTCGTTTTCTTCGTCACTTCGAGGAGAAGACGACTCGATCACTGGATAAGGAAAGACAGAAAATTCGAGCGAACGGATCGCCATTCGTCCAATCAGACATTTTCTAATTGCTCGTGGCGGTGGCGAATAATCTCGAGCGCTTCATCGATGCGCTTTATCACGACAAGGGAAGTTAACAGCGACTCGCGCCCTTCGGCCTTTCTTTCACCTTCTTCTTCTTCTTCTTCTTCTTCTTCTTCTTTTCCTTCTTGTCCACTGCGGTGATGTACTTAAGGTCGCGTATCGCTGCATTGGGGAACGAACGGAGGAATCCAATCGGACGGAGTGGAACTGTGCGTTCATCGTGGGAACTCACTCATCGAGTGGAGACTATTCGTTCGAGGAATAGTGGAGTTCCGTGGATGAAAATGAGGAAAGTTAAAGGACGAGAAGAAGAAGAAAGATGGCAGGAGAAACCGCCGGATAAATTATTCAAGATAGAGAGGTTAACCGTTTGAATGCCAGGGCTCATGGGGAAAAACTTGGTCGAAAAGAACTAAACCGTGCGACCGTACTTTTTGCTTGACGACTCGTGCAGCAGAAAATAAAGATAAAAATAAAAATACACAAAATATGCATCAGTAAATTTCAATGTTGACATTTACGGGATGGCAGTATATCGTCGAATGCAAGGTATGACTATTATCATTGTTAAATGTGTGTCTCGTTGATTTATACATCGAAATCTTTATTTTGATATTCTGATTAAAATGTTTCGTTTATATTAACAATTTTGGAAAGGTGCCAGGCCGGACGATCGCATTTTTTGTTTGACGTTTTATGCAATAAGAAACAATAACAATTAATAATACATTTTAATAAATTAGAAAGCGTCGAGATTTACGAAATGGCAGAATATCGTCGGCTTCCATGGCGCACAGTCGGATTCGGTGAATCTTCTCGACACGGAATCTCAACAGTGAAGTTCAGCTGCGCGGGACTACATTGATTAAGCAGTACGGTGCACCGAATGCAAGGTACGACTCTTATCGTTTTTAAACGAGTGTCTCGTAGATTCACGCATTGAATATTCTTATTTCGCTATCGTGATTAACATGCATCGGTTATTTTGACATCTGTCGAAAAAAGCGAAGCTGAAAAATCGCACTTTTTGTTTGACATGTCGTGGAATAAAAATAAATAACAACGCGACTAATACGTGTCGATAAATTTGAATGCGCTGACTTCGACAGAATTCCAATGCGCCGTCAGATATCCACAGTGGTCAATTAAATATAACGGATCTTTTCGACACGGAATCCGAACAGCGCGATCCAACTGCGTGGGACTCAAACCATTAAAAGAGACGACGGTAGGACGCTGCGTGGTAACAACCAAGAAAATTGTCAATCGTTAAAAAATACAGGTGGCGCGCCGTTTGGAAACTAAATTCATAACCAAAGCCGAATCGATACTTTTTTCTTTCTCTCTCTCTCTCTCTCTCCTTCCCCCCCCCCC
>JAITYT010001397.1:80811-122355 GCA_025433975.1 Liostenogaster flavolineata
GTCGCAAAAAAAATTTTGGGAAATTTTGGGAAAAATGGAAATGTGTTAAAAGTAAACTGTTTTTTTGGCGTATTTGTTACGAAGTAATAACTATTTACTTTTAAGACATTTCTATTGATCACCCGTTAATGTCAAAAAACGGTTTCATCATTTTCAATAAAACCCTGTTTAACACGTAATAATCGGTTCTTATGGTTTAAGCACGGGACCATGCTGATGATGATGGCGACGGTGACACATGATGTCAACGACGAGGCACCCGCGCGCACGACCGGATTTTGGTGAGCTCCCTTCTTAAATTGCAATCATCCTTTAGCACTAACGGAATAACATACGGCAGGAAAGCGCGTCTAAAACTGTGCCTTTCCACCTTTTCCTTTCAACGGGCGGCGAGGATCAGCCGTTCTGTGTCTTCGAAATGCACGTTTTCCGTTGTAAATGCGGACAGAAGGCAGACAGGCAGACAGGCAGCCAGCCAGGTCGGTGGTATTCGTTGCAGTGGATAGATATTCCTCTGCTTGATGGGGGAAGAAGAAGAAGAAGAAGGATAGGAAGAAGAAAAAAAAAGAAAGAAGAAAGAGGAGAGTAGGATGTCATCGTGTACGCTTAGGTGGTAGTAGTGTAAGGAAAGGAAAGGAGAAAGGACAGTATAAGGGGGCAGGGTGGGGCAGAGTTGGGTAAAGAGTCGCGAGGTAGTTTGAAAGGAGAGGAGAAAGGATGGTCGAGATTTAAATTTATATTTTGCTGTTGTTATTGTACTGTAGACGCGGCTGCTGGTCTCAGGCTCTCTCCTCCCTTCCTAATATCCTGCCTTCGCGACCGCCAGCTTTCCCCTCCCCTTTCCTTTCACCCACCGACTCCTTCCAACACTCTTTCGTTTCCTTTCTCCATTTCTTCCTTCTTTTTCTTCTTCGCCTCTCCTCCCTCCTTCTCCTGCCGCTGAATTCGACCAGACTCCATGGGAGCTCTTCTCATCGCTCCGTTTCCTTCCTTTCAATCTTTTCTTTTTTCTTCTTCTTGTCGAATGCTTTTGCTTCTCCCTTATCCCCTCCTCGGTCTCTCGCGAAAAAATCGTATCGCGAGAAAATAGACTCCTCTTTCGTGGCACGAGCGATTTTAAATCGAGGGGACTTCCACGAAACTTCCGATGAATTTTGTTGGGTCGATCTTTTCGGTGGAGTCGTACTGTCGCGTTACCGATCGAACGAATAATCGGGACAAAGGACTTTCTCCCCAACGATTACTTTTTCCCCAACGATGGATGGATTACTTTTTCCCCAACGATTACTTGTTCACTCGAATCACTCGGAAATGGCTGGCATGGTGATGTCACGGTGTCACTGAAAATGCTCGAACGCGCCGCAATAAAGACATCGACGTAGACACCGGAATTTTCGAAATTATTCGAGAAACGAATGAGACAGAGGCTACGCCGTTGTTCTTCCCCGTCCCCGAATCGTGAGCGGGCGAAGAATCATACGAACAAATCGATGAAAGATCGAGCGAATCGGGAAACGTTTTTAGGTCTCGCAGCGGAATCTTGGGTGGAGAATCAATTTATCATTCGTCGACGAAAGAAGCGAGGAGCGCCGAGAAGAAGGTTAAAGAGGGAGGAGGGGGACGCAAGAATTTAATTCGGGTTACGTCGACGGATTTGAAATTCGTCGAAACGGAGGGATTCGCACGAACGAAGGATTTGTGTTTTTCGAGATAAGAAAGGCGATGAGAGGTGAGAGGGAGGAAGGAAGGCGAGAAGAGGAACTAACGGAATCCGTTAATGGGGTATCGATGGCGAAGGTGTCCTGGGTGGAACGAAAAGAGACTTTGTAGCTTCTCTGATCGATAGCGACGGACCGTCGACAAGATCTTTCATTTTTGCTCGTCCTGGAGTGTCTAGAACGTCCGAGTCTTTCCAGAGGAAAATATACTTCTCTCCTTCGTCGATCGTACGATTTTTTTCCAACTGCCGACGACTCTTGTAACGAAAGCCGTACGTTTGGAAATACCATCTGGATCTTTACGATGGATGGATGGACTCGAAAGGGAGTCAAGAAGTTCGTTGAACGTGACTTTGTCGATTTTCGAAAGGGGAACGGTTTTTAATTCTTACAGTGGTAGAAGCAAAGCTAGTACTCACGCGAGGAATGCAGAGCCTAGACGTAGTCAAGATCATTGTTTTCGTTTAAGTAGTTCCATCTATGTACATCGGCTGATAAGTTCACGGTCTAAAAATAGTGCCCGATGATGCAAAATAAAGCCTAGTCTACGGGTTTCTTTGATATCTTTAGAGTGTCAGCTGTCTCTTGCATTTTCACTTTACGATTTACCAAAACTATTTTGTGGTCTTCTTTATGTTTTCGATATCAATACTTAAATTTGATTTTACTTTTTACTTTATACAACGTATAAATATATGGAGATTCGATCAAACTTTCTAGATCGACGATAAATTTATATAACTGAAAAGTCAATTTGAACCAGACTACTGTAAATGAGGAAAATTAATTTGGACCGCAAAGAATTAAAGTATAAATATTGATCGTTTAAATTCAGTCGTCCGATGCCATTTTTTGGTTTAAACGAGTGCGAAAGTAAATTGAAACGAGACGATGTTCTTTTTAATAAACGAATTTCGTTTATGAATTTCCTCGCATATATTATTCGAACGATAACTGAATCCGGTGCTGAGGAACAGTCCTCGAAAGGCGCAATTTTACGAACGAAAGGAGCGAGAATAGAGCTTCGAACCTTTCTGAAATTTTCCAAACGAAATTATTCTACCAAATGAAGAGACGCGACGCGGAAAAGACAGCGAGAGACTCGAGAACGAGTTAACGAGAGCTCGTACAATTTTCATTACGAAAGAACGAAAAAGTCTGAACGAACCTAATGCGTTCCGCGTACAAAGGAATTCATTTTAATTCGTAGCACTTTCCGTTCCTCGTCGCATCTCGGTCTCTACTTTTAAATTAAACATCGTTCGAAGAACGCGTCGTTGATACGACTATCGATAACAGCGCGAGTCTACCCTCGCCTAAGGACATTACGACGCTCGAACGTCAATTCTTTTCTTTCGCGATACTTCGCGTCGAAACGTGACGAATGAAACGTCGTCGAGTTTTCATATTCCGTCGCGATATCATATTTTTAACGAGACGCGCTATTTCGCCGTAAAAAAGAAAACAATTTTTCACGCGCATTACGTCGAACGTTATTGACATCCGTTCGCGTACAATCGAGATTCAGGAACGTCCAAGGGCCGTTGATCATCGATATTTCCTCCGTGTCCCGGCCGACGCCGAACGCACGAGCTATTAATTCTCGATAGCCGCGATTTCGTTCCTTTGGGAATTTTATCGCGATATCGATAGTTTTTCCGTCCTGTCGTCGATACGCCATACCTTTTCTGCCGCCATTTTTGCGAACTGCCAATTGTTCTTCGCGCACGACTCTCTCATCCGGCTGGAAGAGCCAGAAAATGGCGAGAAAATCGGAAGACGAAAATGTTATTTTTATTATTAAATTAATGTTATGTAATTTCGTTACACACTGAGTTCATTTCCACGCCAAGCTGCTTATGTTCTTCCGCCATTATTTTCAGACGGTCTAACTCGAGTTATTTCGTATCCATACCCACGATGGACAATTTGGGTTTACCCAATACATAAAAAGATATGGCCAAAAACGATGGAAATGATATTTTGCGATTTTAGCCTGATTAGGATAAACTGATCTGTTCGAGGAAGACTTATCGAGTTGTTGACTCGAACTACTGAAAAGACGTCGTTCTTGTTTCCATCGTCGTTCATGGTTAAATGCGATAAAGTGGGTAACTGAAATTGTCGCTAGCGAGCGAAGAGTTATAATTCGACTCGGGGGAACGATTTGAGCATGATTTCAATCTAAACTGGCGGACTGTTATGGGAAAATCGGTTGAAACTTCGACTATGAACAACAAACGTGCGTTATTGGCCGGAGCGACGATATCGACGACGAGAACAACAACGACTAAAATCGAGTACTAAAGTGGAAACTGGACCAGACGTAGGACGGGCGAAGGCGTAAATATGTATACACGTGGGTGGCGATAGTGTCGTGGCTACGTCGGGTTTATTCGCCGATTATCGATGCAAGACTTGGCTACCCAGAGTTTGGTAGCGTTTATTTAGCGATAGGGGGTGGATGGGTGAGGAAAGAGGAGAAGTGGGCAAACAGACTAGAGGGAAAACGGCGGCATTTGAGCGAGAGAGGCAAGGGAGACGCGAAACCCGTTCGACGGTCGATGGTAACTCGATAAGCTTCTTCCTTTCTACAGTCATCCGTTTATGCGAACTGTACGCTGTATAAACTATCCCCTTACTCGTCGTCAAAGGCCAAATTGCCACGTTCCAAGAAGATATTTCGTACTTTGATGCAACAACAACAACAACAACAACAACAACAACAACAGCAGCAACAGCGAGCCTACGGCAAAGGGGTAAGTCTTAAAGCGTGCTAACGCGAATTTCGACAGAGGGATGCTGCCGTCGTGGAAGCGACACCGCAAGACGGTATCAATTTCACCTCGATCCGGCCAGAGTGGCTACCTCGCAAGTAAACTTAACTGCGATGGACGGCGATCGAAACGATCGTGTTTGTAACGCTACCGATGCTGGACTCAAGATGGCTATTTTCAAACAGGGTATGATGTTCTGGACGCGGAAACGAAAGATGATTAAAGTTAAACCGATTGGCACTTGTTTTAGCATATTTATACTCAGAATAGATCGTTGTTAACCGATCAGTTCTTCCATTCATAGTTTAATGGATTGCATACCGATTATTCCAGTTTCTTTCTTCCTTGAAGACGATTAAATTCCGAGAACGAAAATGGTGACCAGGGTAAACAGGCCTATAGCTGTCTGAGAAGATACGAGATAAAATAATTACATATTCAGCAGCGGCAATAGCGCAGTAGAACTCGACTGGATCCGCTCCCGATCTCTCCCTCTCTCTATCCTTCCAAAGGGTGAAATAGAAGAACGTTATTGCCCCATGGGCATAGGAAGAAACCTTTTGACATCGTCCATCGTGGTTGTCGTTATAATGCCGTTTACCGTTGCCCGCTTTTGATCATGCGAGCTACGAGTTTTCCTCGTAGAGGCGATCAAAGAAGAGCACACAACCCACTGCGTTTGCTCTCTTTCATTTTCTTCTTCTTCTTCTACCCTTCCTTGTCCTTTCTTGCTTCCAAGAGTTTTGTCGTATCGCGACGACAGTCGACCATTTCCCCATCGACAACGACGATCGTAATCGGCATCGTAATATCGTCCTACCTTATCATCATGTATTCCTCTTTTTCTTCTTATTTTTCTTCTTTTCTTCGGGAATGACCCAGTGACCGGATCTCACTGGCATCGTCTTTGCCCCGTAGCGTCTGCCTACCTTAGAGGGATTCTCCTCCCTTTTGTTCGCGCAAAAACCTCATTTTCCGATCTCTTTCCTAGCCTACATAGTTCCTCACCCGGAGGTATAAACCATCTTTTCTTTATCTTCCTGTTTTTCGTTCTTCTGCGCCAACGTCGTCATCTTTTCCTTCTTCTTCTTCTCCCTTTTCTTCAGTAGCCCTTTCTTTTCCTTTCTTTCATCCCTCCTATCGTAGTTAAAACGTCGTTTTCATACTGTTTCGGGGTTCTTCCGTTCCGTCCTTTCCTTATCAACTTCTTTCCTCCGGCATGACAATGGCGCCGACGCCGATTCGGACCAGGGCTCGCTCGTCTTCCGCCCCAGAAGCGTCTTACCGCTCTTCCACGAATCCTCCACCGGAAATTAGAAATTTCAAGCGACTCGTAACTGGGTTACCGAGAATGATCTAGTTCCTCCTTCCCATCCTTCTAATATTCCTTCTCTTTTCCATCTTGCTCACACCTTTCTTCTTCTTTCGATCGGTGTATTATAACGCATAAAAAGTACGCAGATAGTTTAGCGACTCTCGTCGATACGACCATTCCCTGTTTGCTCTTTGATCCGAACGGAGTTTACAAAATAGCCGAGCATCAGGCGTTTTCAACAGAGCCAAGAGATTTTTCGCCAGGAGACGAATCGATTCTCCAACTTTCTTAATTCACTCCTCTTCGGTTTCCTTTCCCTCATCGAGTTACGGGAACTCCCCTAAGACGTAGTTGGTCTCGCGAAGAGGCGACAATTGCCAGCTAAAGACGCGGATTTATTTCTAAATCTCTTCTGGCATCAAAAGCATGGGTTAGAGTGTGCGTGTGAATGCGTGTAAATAGGAGAATAGCGATGGTCAGTCGTCAACCCGCCGTCTGCTTGAGAGGTTGGGTCTGGAATTTAGGGTATAGAATACAGTGTACTGTTTGGTATCTTGCGACGTGTATTAGTGATTTCCCCTTTCCCATAGATGAAGCTAATACTTACATGCGGCTTCGTATTTGACAAAGAGTCCTACTGTAAATTACTAGGCTAAATGTAAAAAGCACGAGTTTGATCAGCTGGATAGTTTCGTAAGCGAAAGTTCAGTCTTGATGGTAGAAAGATCGGTCGATTGCAAAGGGTTCTTAGAGTGTGTGATTTCAGGTGCGAGATAGATCGAGACGAAGTCGTCGTACCAAACGAGGAGAAATGTAGTCGAGGATGAGCAGCTACCGCTACTTTCGCGAAGGCTCCCCATCTTGGATGATTAATGCCCCGGATGATGGGTATAAAGTTAACACAGAGCAGCGTTCGTCTACGTTACAAATGCTCACGGACTATGAAGGATGATTGTTCGTTCGTTGGTCCGCCTGCTTGCTTGCTTGCTTGCCTGCCGGCCCACCCGTCCGTCCGTCCGCCCGTCTTTCCTTCTTACTCTTCTTCTTCTACTACCACCATTGCCACTAGTCGTGCTTGTTTCCCTTCATAACGAGACACGATAAGCACCGTGGCCGTAAGCCGCTTGGTGTTTCTCTTCCCCCTGGCTTTACGTTCCACGGCGCAGTTCTTCGCGTTAATCCTTTGATACGGTGTTTAATTAAGGAAGTTTGATATCGCGCGAAGTAATTTATTTCGCGAATCTATTCGAGCGACGTAAGGAAAAAGGACGATCGAGTTGTGCATTCGAAATGATCGAGCGCTTCAGCGAGGTTAGGCGACGAAGCGACGGAGAGAAAATATATGGTGTATTTATTAAATGACAGAGGGAAAAGGTTCGTCTTTCATAATCGTGTTTTACGTCGAAAATGATCTTTCCTTTATCCAGGGAAATTTGCGCTTACTTTTAAATCGAATAAGTTTAAGGAAAATTGTTCGATCTTATTTTGGCCACGTTTCCGCGATTTGTTTCACTGTGCGGCGGTTCAACGAGAACGATACCTTTGGACAAATGGGTGTTAGTCGAGTCACATCTCGCTGATAAATTTCTCAAAATGAGGAAGATGAGAAGAAGCAGGCCGAAGAGGAGGAGGAGGAGGAGGAAGCGTGCAACTCGTTTGTCAGCGGGACAAAACCGGCATGAAATTACGGCGATTCAAACTCAAACTACTGCTGCTAATAGGATTTCATCAACGATGATTAATGGTGGTTCCTATCCAAATGAACTACCTCAATACCGAAATGTATTTAAGATATAGCTTTGCTGTAGCAAAGTAGGTTTCTTCATTCAATACACCAACACCTATCAGAACTCCTTACGGCGATATCCGTAGTAGTTGAATTGGCTTCGTCAAAGAATTTTAAACCATCTCTGCAAACGATTAATGGAGTACGGATGCAATGGTAAAATTATTTGATATCGATCTTTCTTGCTTGATCTCACCGTATAAAATCTATCCCTACGTTACTTGGACACCCCTTACAGCTGAACGAACGCGGAAAGCGGCATCTTTACAGGATTGTCTTATTTCTCGTATCAAAAACCATCACTAGATCAGAACCGCCTGACACGGAGGCGTTGAGTCACAGGCAGTAGGACGAGAGGATGGGACCAAAACCGAGGGGTAACATCTGGCTAGAAAGCTGCGTAATACCTTCTACCGGCATGGGACGTCCCTCGTACGTCGGATAACGTACGTTTGGCACTTTCGAACTACCCAATACCAGCGAGATAGAAAGAGCGAGAGACGAAGTGGGAAGGGAGACGGTGAAAGAGGAGCAAGCGGAGCGCGATAGAGGTGGATATCTAAAAGGTGGACTCTCGGGAAGCGCGAACTCGCCTCTCCGTTCAGCCGACCACCGGGCATCACCGACCTAACGTTTTACCAGTGTGTGGCTCTTCCTACGAAGCGCCACAGTACGTGCCAACCTCTCTCGACCCACCGGTGCACTTCTTTGTGGGGATTAGCGCTAAGCTACACCTTATCATACGTTAAGCTGGCATTACTCCGCTGTAAATCCGATATATGTATACATACGCTTGGTGTGGGATCATTAAGACCGGTTTAATAAGCAGTAGGAAGAACTGCTGAAGGAAGAAACGTGTGTGTGTTTGTGTGTATGCGATAGGAATGGGAATAACAGGGAATCACTGTTAGCGAAGACCAATTGGAGGCTCGAAGGAAAATAATTTTTCAGGAGGACGACGGATTAGTTCCGATGATTATCACTTGTCCCTACGCGAAGGAAACATCCATAGCTGATATTTCCCCGAAGACCAGGTCTTTAGTTCGACATTCGTGATTGTTATCAATGAACATCGCTGATCGACTTTGCCTAGGTCGATTGGAATTCGCTGGCTTGTTTGTCGTTTCGTTTATGCGGCCGTGGATAGAATCCAAAGCTTTGCGAGGGACAGCCGAACGTTTCGAGAACGTTCGTTTGTGAATGGCGTTTCGTTTGCGAAGAGTAATTGAACGGTGAAAGAATTCGGAAAGATCGATCGTTCGAACGAACACGTAGTGGCGTAACTGGAAACGAGGCTCGTTAAAATTTCCCTCGGAAACAGGAATGCGTTTCTCCTCTTTTTGTTTACCGCGCTCTGCGAGCCGCGCGCGCACCAACGAAACTCTTTACCATCGGCGAACAATAAAGATAACTCAACGCTTCCTTGTTTCGTCCGAACGAACATTTCATTTCATTCTAATCGTGGTATCTCTTGACTTCGACGTGTTGCGAACGATCGAGAAGTACGCGAAGCTCCAAGGGAAAACAAACTAAACGAGTTGATCCTTATGGATTTCGATTATTGCGTTGGATTATCCCGTTAGACTTCAATTTGTAGCTCGTAATTTTAGCTTCAAGAGGGCAAGAATAACGTTGGAACGTTACGAGGTGAACGATCTCGATGGTAAAGAAAATTGATATGGTCTGCTGCAGGGACTGTTTGGCGTGAAATAAAAGACCAACTAAAACAAGAAAAAAATAAAAAATGAAAAGAACGCGAAAACTCCACTCGAAGGAAGGCCAATCGAGCGGAATTCGGGTGACGGTTCAGCGCGCGAAAGTTGGCTAAAGGTGGAATCGAACGGTACGACGTACTTCTCCAAGAAATTTCCTGTCATCTTAAAGGATCGCCGGTCGGACAACTTGCGACCTATCGATCCCACGCCGTGGAGCCGTCCTTACGTGTCTTTGCCTGTAGCGCAAAAATAAGTTGGATTTATTAGGATCGAGTAGCCAGGTAGAGACCAGCTAAAAGGAAATGGAAAAAAGCGAAAAGGAGACCGAGAAAGGGTGAGAGGAAGTGAAAGGGGTGACGGGGGTCTTAGGGGAGAGCAAAAGAAGGGGAAAAGTCGGGAGAAACGTAGCTAAGGAGAAAAAGGTAAGGGAAAGCAAGAAGTGGAAAAAGAAGTGCGCGACCATGTCGACGTTGCCGTTGGTCCTGACAGATATCAAACGTGCCGCTGACAGGACCATGGCTAAAGCAGTGCCCTAACGTGCTGGGAAAACTGATAAGAGGAAAGTCTAGGCGGTAGCGATACATCGACGACGACCACGACCACGTCGACTCGCGATTATCTCGTTTTGTCGAGTTTCGACTTCGAGCCGATCGTCGAAAAGGCCGACCTTGACTCTCTTTCCTGACTTGGCGACGAAAGACCGCTTTTCTGACGCGGAGGAAAGAAGAATTCTCTCTATCTCTCTCTTTCTGTTTTGTATTTTGCTCGCTTTGTTACACAGCCATTTTCGATACGTTCTTCAGTTTCCAGATTAGTTGGTCACGATAAACTCACGATCACGAGGGACATTTACGAGGGATCCAACGTTTACTCCCCGGCTACTATATGTAATACTTTTTCCCCAGCCTAAAAACGCGCAATACTTTTTTCCCAACTTAATATATAGGTATTCATGCACGGGACTACGAACGAAAGGGAAATGTCAAGCACAATGTTTCTTGCTCGTTGAAAAACGTCTGGATCCGCAGGAGGAACAGTTATCCTTCCAATCTCTCTCTCCCTCTTCCTCTTAAGTCTAGACATTTTTAATTTCACTTTGGCGGCTGTCTTTTCGGGCGTTCCTCGAATCGTCGTCGACGTACGCAAACGAGCGCCGCACCAGCGGGCAAGAAAGTCCCCTTCTACCGAGCGTGGAAAAAAAATCTTTCGAGAAAGTTAGTCTCGCGCTCGATGATACGTCGTCGTGTCGTGGCGAGACACGAGGACACGCGCGAACGCGCTAATCCTCGTACGAGTATGAGCAGATGCACGACGAGTCTCTCTCAGGGATCTATTTTTTCGCGTGGGTGTGGGTGTGGGTGCGTGCGCGCTTACGTGACAAACTCGTCGACGTCGTAGTCATCATCTTTCTCGCTCTAACTCAATCTCTATCTCTCTCCGATGCATCCTCGTACGTTCCTCGTTGTTACCGCACTCGAGACACCTTTAATTATTTCTCCCGATCCTTGGCCCCGCGGTTAACAGCCACCACTTTGCAAGGAAATAGAGAGAACGAGGAGGAGAAGAAGGAGAAGAAGGAGAAAGAGAAAGAGGAGAAGAAGAAACGAGGCGCCTTTGGCCGCTGGGGCGAACTGCCGCGGTCTCGCCGTATCATAAATGCGTGCGCGTGTATACGTAAACGTTTTCATGCCTTTGCGAGCGCGAATGGCATTGCGCCGTCGTTTCCTCGAGATAAACGGGGCTTCGTGGATGCGACTTCTCGTGCGATCGCGCGGATGGACCTGGAAATGCGAAGTCGTCGACAAACCGCTCGCGTTTCCCGCGCAATTCTAGCGTTTTTCACGGAATTCTTACATTTCCCACTGAATTCTTGCGTTTCCTATGGAATCTTTGAGTTTTGTTTCACGGAATTCTAGCGTTTCTTGCGTCTTGTTTTATCCCTTTGGCAGGGTCTACTTTAGAAAACCATCAGGCTGCTTTCGATCAACTTTTCTTTTCCGGATTTTACCTCGTCACCGTGACGAGCTCCGCGGAAGATTAAAGGTCGAAACTGGAAGGACAATCGTGAACACCTACGAAAGAAAAGCGGATGCGCGCCTCGTTTCGGTCAGTTCGGTGGCAGCGACACGACGTCGGATCAGCGCCAACTTTCCCAACTAGCAAGCTACCAGGGATCGTCGCTCTCGTGCCAGATTCGAGAGTTCTTTTGTGCGTTCGGCCTATTTTCGAGGAGACACCGCGCGTCCCTCACCACCCGCCTCTTCGAGGATTTTCATCCATCCATCGAGATTCGACGACGAACGAGATTCCTAAACGCGCTGAGAGGAGCACAGAGAAAGAGAGAGAGAGAGAGAGAGAGAGGGAGAATGTGTAGACGACAACGTACTCGACGAACTAGCCTCTGCTAATCCGTCATTTTTGGCTCGAGATTAACGTAGCCAGTCTATCGGATGCCTGCATCGTACCTAGAATCATCTATAGGTTTGACTATAGGTCTGACTATAGGTCGTTCCACGGCTGCCCTCGTCTCGCTCTTTCCCTTCTTCTGGCTCCCTCGGTAGGCCATCGACGGACAACGGCACGCCAGAAACGAATTCGAATTATCGGGATCAGCGTTTCGACCTGATATTCGTAGCTCCATCGCGGATCCATTTCCTACCAAGGAAGATGGAAGGTGGAAAGGGAGGAAGCCAAAAGTGGTCAGAAGAGGTGGGAGTTAGACCAACCAGCGAAAAGGACGTTTCTTGTTAGCGGCTGTTAAAGTGTCGATCTCCATGCTAAATACGCGCGTTTTACTTAGGTCGCCACGAGAGTATCTTCGTTATTCCGAACGCGATCATTCCCAGGACAAAATCGTAATTAATATGGTTATAGAAGATCACAGGGTCATAGAGGTTCGCAAGCTGATATTTTTTGGTCTAATTGTTTTTCGTCGACAATGGAATTCTTGCTATGTATTCGTGTACCTCTTAGGAGATGCATCGTGTAAGTTAATTTTTTCATTACTGGGACGTTTCTCTTTATAAACTTAGAGTTATTAAGTTATCTTCTACGGAGACCCCTATGGGATGAACCAATCGCGAAAAGAAACGAACGTTGACTTTATTTGCGGAAAGGGTCGTTCGGCTACCGGACGACCTTTGCCAAAGCTGCTCGAGTAATGCCTCAAATGGTTGAAGTATTATTATATTGAAATATTTCATGATCGAATTATACTCTATATAGTATAAGAACCTAGTACTTATTGCTTTAGAGTTATACCACCTGGTCACGTGGAATTGAATTTTGCGCGCAGCGAGGGTGAATTAAAACGTAATTCGGCGCGAGAAATCGATCGTTCGTCTGGCACGCGTCGTGACAGAAGTTGAGACGAATTACTTTCTCGAGAAAAGTAGGACGTAAAATTACAGCTTCTATAAAAAAAAAAGAAATCGTAGATCTCGATTAGAAATCAGAAATTAGAAAGAGGAGAAAAAGAAAGAAGATGCGGCTTACGAGCTTGACCATCACGTCGAGGATCGAAAGACGTCCGGACCAAATCCAACCAACGGATCCTCCTCCGATCGATTAGTTTGTCCCCAACTGCCGTTGAAAATGTAACTTCACGCTTGTCGGAACGAATCGTTTCGACACGCTCGACTTAGTATCTCCATCGATTCTTCCGCTCGTTTCGAGCCTTGGGATGAAAGATGGCGTCTCTGGAGACGATTGCTTTCGAACAGCGTCGGTTTGACGATGTTTGCCCACCTGACGTTTCTCTTATTTTCTAGGCGACATTTTCTACGTCGATCGCGTGGTTCAACCAGGTGGGATAATTACCAAAGCGACGTCGATCAAAAGAATTTTTTTTAGTGCGAAATCTCACCTTTCCAACGAGCACGAATCTGAAGTTGTTCGATCGATACTTTACGAGATATCGATCGCTACAGCCATCTACCGAAAAGATAATGGATTTCTTTTTCCCCAAACTAAAATTATTATACTTCCCATAAACTTCGTTGCAGGAAAATTCTATTTGCTCGGAGCACCGTTAGCATTAACCGCGGCGCATAATTGTGGAACATTACCAAAGGGCTACGTCGCGTTACGAATTCCTTCGCTCATAGTTAAGCAGCCTTCCGTTAAGCGCGAATACCCTCAAGCTTCCGGCCAAATCGCGCACTTACCAAGGAATCTTTCGAATAGTTCGGGCATCGTAAAATTCCTTCCTTTCTTCGCCATACGTCCAATCGAACAGGAGAACTCTCGATCTTTAACGAGAAATATCAAATCCGATTTCGTTTAACCCTAGATTCACAACACGCATACGAGTTACACTATTCATAAACATTCAACTCTCAAACGAACACATTATAATATAATGACAATTTTTATTTTATAAAATACAAGGGGCAATAAAACACACTTTACGACCGCGAGACGAATGTTTATGAATCTAGGGTCAAATAAGAAAGATTAATTTAAGGAAATTAATCGTCGTTCGCTAAACGCGTAGAGGCGAGCGGTTCCGTTCCAGCAGCGAAAGGGTCAAGCCGAATCATTTTTTTTTCTTTTTTTTTACATCTTTCGTTTTACGTCGCAGCATTTTTTTGGATTACGGAGTTCGTTTATCCAACGCGCGTGATCGCGTCCGTAGAACGTAGCATACGTTTTACTTAACGCGGAATTTTACGAGTATATTTTATCACCATTACCCTCCCCTTAAATTAAACTCGTATTAATACGGACAATATTTTGCGTCCGCGTATTCCCAATGGCTACTTCATTCAATTTACACCGAGATTAATGCACCGACTCGGCTTGGGATGCGAACCGTCGAAAAATCCGCGGTAATTTTTATCACGACTGGACTCCTCGTTCGTGGTTTAAACACGGCGAGCAACCGCAACTGGATAAAATCGTGGACGACGAATTCCCTGGATAGGCGCGGCGCGTGCACGGATTCGCTAGAAGCAGGACAGGAGGGAAGCTACCGCGGCCTCTCGCAGCGAAACATCGTCGAAGATCGATTTAGCCCGCCTTTTTTTTTGGCCGGTTATATCGCTCGCTAAAATAATACCGTTCCTTGCTTTCGAGTATAAATCACAAGAGCGGAGTATGACGAGAGAGTGCTTCGGAACCCAAAACAACGACATACTTTTATGTTCGAATATCGAGTAGGCGATATATTCTCCATTCTTTCCCTTTCTCTCTATTTTTCCTTCTTTCTTTCTTTTCCGCCATTTTTTGTTTGCTTTAAATACTCGGTTAGTTCGACACGCAGAGGCGGGGATCCAATATTTGTAAGAATCGACCCTTCCCACTCGTACGTCGCCGTACAGTCGCCATCCTCCATTTTGTCGTTTTACTTTCTATTTTTCTAACGCGCTGTACTTTTCCCCCAAGCTAATATTTTCTCCGCTAAACCGGCAAGTTAAATCGTAATACGTTTCCATAATAATCTTTTCATTCTGATCGATTATGAAACAAATTTCGAATTGATTGGTAGCCTTCTCGAATATAAGTACAAAGATTAACCCTTCAATACCGTCCTACGTGCTGTGCACCGATCTCTCACGCAATGATTTAATGCGCTTTTTGAAGAATCAAATATGATGTATTTATAACGAAGTTCCAAGTATTTTACACGGTTAAATAATAGCGACTGCCGTTATATGATATAATGAAGTATTTGTCTTCGTGCTAGTCGAAATTTAAATGTCCTCCGGGCTTGAGAGGATGAAATATATTTATGTTAAAATATAGGTTAAAATCGAGTACTCGTCAACGAAGCGAGAGGCCTCTCGTCAAAATCCCAGAATGTTTACCACCTCTTCGCCTCGTAACTACGATATAGAAAGGGACGCAAAACTCGAGAGCAAAAAAATCGCCGAATCCGACCTCGATCCTCGCTTGGACTAAATCTGGCTCTTGGTTAAGTAATCGTTTGGAGTTTAACGTCGTATTAGTTTCCTACCGGGATCCAACGCCATGTTCAGTCGGTTCATACGGGTCCACCGACGATCCACGGATAATCGAGCCCTTGGACAAGCCATCGGTCCACGTCGAGTGTCGATAATTATCGTGCGAACGGAAGCGCGTGCTACGCCCGAAAAAATCGCTTCTTCGAATCTCCGAGCGATTTTTCTACGCTCCAATGGCAGGACGTTGCACTTGGTTGCCTCTCCTTCCTACGGCCCTCTTTTTCGAGGAGTACGCCCGGTCGGGCTTCGAATAGTCCGCACCTGTTACCGCTCTCACACCCGAGTACTTCGACCTCGCATCCACCATCGTTCTCACGGAAAATTTCTCGCGTTGAACCAGGTCGAAAACACGCGATGCTAATCACCTTTAAAAAGTGGGATAACAAATCGAGTAAGAGCGTTGCGCAAGAGGCTGAACCAAGGCGCTACGAGCGCATCGTTATCACTGGGGTTCCGTATCTCCTTGAACATTGAAATTTCGTTTTTGCTTCCCAGAGAATATGAAGATTTTTCACGGACGTTTTTTTATTTTTATCGTTGGGGTTAGCCGTATGCAAACGTCTTACCCCAACTCTTCGACTCTTGGCATTTTAGACTCCTCTAGCTCAATCTAGATCCAATTCAATCTTTTGCCGGTCAAATGACGTCATCCTTTGATAACCAATAGGGCTGTTTGGAACCGTAGCTCCAGAGTTACAAAGTAGATTGGTGCACTGCGATTATCAGAAATGTTAAGTTCGTCGTTGGTATGCAGAGGTTGGCATCAATTGATTGGGTACACTTATTTATAACCACGTCAGAAGATCAAACAGAGCACCTTGCTATCGGTGGGGTTCTGTATCTCCTTGAACACTGAGATTTGGTTCTCGCTTTCCAGCGAATATAAATATTTTTCACGAACGAAACACCTTTCCCTCGTGTTTTTTTATCTTTTTAGGATAAGACGTATCAAAACGTTCGATTGTTTGTAAATCGATGCAAATGGAGGGTTAAGTCGCTGATCTGCCTAATCCGGTTCCATACATTTCTCCGCGCCTACACCAAGGCGCATGGAGCACCTCGTTATCGGCGGGGTCCTGTATCTGCTTGAATATTGAGATTTGTTTCTCGCTTTCCAAAGAATATAAAGATTTTTCACAACGATTCTGAGAAACGTGATAGACGTCTAAGGAAAAACCAGTTTGCACGCTTACCTTATCGCCATACTTTTCGCTTTGAGGTGGTGCCATCTTTGATTCATCTCGTCCAGACGACGTTGCAGCATGACGGCGTCATCCTGACTCGCCAGGGAACTCAACAGCTTGCGCCCTGTTCCGTTTAGCGACGCGTAAACGTCTCGATGCGTCTCGATCTCCGATTGCAGATCCTGCGACATAAGAAGACGAAAGTTTTTTTTTTAATCTTTGCAAATGGAACGTGAATCGTGTTCGGTTAATTTTTTGTCTTTCATCGTATATAAAATTGCCATTTTCGACCGATCGATAAGATTATTCAGCGTATTATCATCTACAAAACACTATTAGGTCGTTAAGGATGAAATTTGTAATTAATAATAATTTTTCTACGAATTTTCTACGGACTTCACACTTGACGACTTGATATATTAATCCGACTTAACTTGTTCGTCTTATTTTGGAATATTTGTGGTGGAGCGGATTTCGTATCGATTGTAGAGGGCGCTAGGGGAGCTCCTCACTGACTTTGCAACGCGTGAAGAATGTCGGAATGTCTGGACTATCGGACGAAATAAATCTCACTTCATCGATGGAACGAAAATTCTTAATAACGCGATTGATCGCGTTTCTAAAAATGAGCTCTTCCCTCGTTCCTCTTTGGCAATAAGTCACGAATTTCCTCTCTCGTACATCGTTCCAACGCTTTTTACCTTTTTCGTTGAAATTTATTCGTTCGTTTCGACGCGAGAACTTGGTCAACGCCGTGATTTTATCCATAATTTTACTACTTACAATATTACCGGAGCGATCAAAATTTCCATGGAATACTGTATTCTCGCCGCAAAGCGGATTAACCCTCGCAATCCGCAGCTTATTACTTTTGCCTTGCCACCGGCGAATGGCACTCCTGCTGCTCCTTTATTCTCCCTACCGCCACTAGTAACTACATATGTATTCGCGCTCGCTCTTCATCCGAGTTTTATAATTCCTCGCGATGCCATATCAGCGTGACTGTTTATCCAGATTATTTTCAATCGACGTAATCGCTCGGAATATCGAACTTAGGCAAAAAGTTCGTTTTTTACGAATCCTTGGCGCGAGAGCATCTAAATAAAGGAGTTTAGCCAAAAAATTTGCAGTCCTACAATACGTAACTTCTATGGATATGTAATTTCTATATTCTTCCAGTTTTTAGAAGCCGCGTCTTTCGACAGATGAGCTTTTAAGCGATCGAGCCACCGAGTGTCTCCTTAAGCGATCACCATCGCTAGCTAGCACGCATAGCTAGCGATCACCATCGAAGCGCGAGATTTCGAAGAGGAAACTACGTTGAAAGTCGATAGCAAGAACTCGAAAGGACGCGTAATAAGGTCCAATCGCTCTCAATTTTCTACCGCGTTCATTCGCTCGTGTTAGTCGGCAAAGACGCGTTTTCCTTTCCCCTCTTCCTCCCAATTCTTCCTTCGCGCTCCCAGAGTGTTTCGTTCCTTCGTCATCTTCCTTCGATTTGGAAAACCGACGGATCGACGGTTGCAATCTCGAGAACGATCGCGCATCGCCAGCACTGTCTTCTTACATCGGTCCACTTTTCTCGATACGCAAGAACGACGTCGATATTTTCCAGCTGGCGTTCTCGACGAGAGACGTCGACTTCGTCGACACACGGCGCTCGTCGCACGTAGACACGTTTAATAAAAAATTCCATCGAGAGAAAAGCGCGACGAGCGAACGCACGGTTGTATTTTTATAAAATTCCAGAGTTCGGCGTAATTTTTGGAGGAATGAATTAAGCTCGATATAGCGCGGCAAGCGACGAATCGTCGAGTACGATTGGATCTCTTGAAAATCAGATTAGCCTGTCTATCGGCTTCCGTCGCTCATCGACGCGCAGCTGGAGTGGCAAATACGAAGATCGGTACCACGGCGAATCGTAAATAAGAGAATCGAATGGATTTTACACGATTAACGATATAATCGAGCGTGTAATAATCTCGTTCGAAAAGTAGACGTGTCGTCGCACCATTTTCTTCGCAGAGATAACGCCATAACCATCGGCATTCTCGTATGGGTATTTTTAATTCGGCAGATCGACACGTTAGCGTCGATTTTTCAGCTTCGCTTCATCATGTCATGTTGAAACAAAATTAACAATAGCAATAATAATAATAATTACTACTAATTATTATTAATTATTATTTTAATTGATCAAGCATGAGAACGCAATTATACAAAAAGTAAATGAAACAAGATAAAAATTGCAATAATTGTATTTTACTTTAATTGATCGAGCATAATAGTGCAATTATATAAAACAATAACTTGACCGGTTAACAGGTTAAAAACGACGACGTTACTATCGAGAGAAAAACTCCCTTGAAAGTTTACACGAACGTAGATCCAAAGTCTGGATCGGAAATTACGTACGTACATACATCTAGGTTGAAACGATTCGACTATCTTGCCATGGAATTACGACGAATTACGTCGATCGACTCGATCGCTATCAATGACGAACGACCGAGGAGAGCCAAACTAGTCGGACTGCGTCGGTGTAAATCGATTTGAAAAGGAATCCTTCGTCTTTCCCTGTCGTTCGGAGACGATTCTCAAGGAAATCGCGCGATGTCGGTCGTTCATCGTAGAAACGAGAAGGAGGATGTGACGTAAATGCGTATGCATTACGTTGTTACGTTCCAACGTCGAGAAAGTTTGGGCGAATTTCGGGCGGTCACGAGCAACGTTACGAAACTATTGCGCATTTCACTGGGAATATACGCGCATGTAAAGGGTGACCCGAGCTAGAAGTGTACAAAAACAGACCCGCGCACGTCCCAGCAGCTGCGATGTTACGCGATGTTTATTAAATTTATCGGTTGTCCTCTCCTATTGGCCAACTCAAACTTCCACTCTGAATTGGTCAGCCGTCGTTATGTCAAGAATGTTAAATAACTACTCGAGCTATCGTCGACAGGTTGTCCTGTCCAGTTCGGTCATTCGTCGTACTGTCGAAGCAATTTTTTAAAAAAGATTGTTTTCAGAGGTTGAACATCAAACAATAATTGGCCATCAGGCAGTGATTGGTCATTAGACAGTAGTGGAACATCAAACAGTGGTTGGCCATGAGATAGTGACTGGTCATCAGACAGTAGTCGAACATCAAACAATGATTGATCATCGGATAGTGATTGGTCATTAGTGGTTGAACATGAAACAGTGGTCGCTCATCAGACAGTGGGCTTGTAAAATCTCCAGTATGTCTTTGGTACCCATCGAGCCACGGAAGGTGAGCAAGTGGAATTGGAATAACGTCACAGGCAGTTCGAGGAGTTCAATCGCTAAATAACGCGAAGGAAGTTTAACGAGCCCGGTGCTGGGACTGTGCGGATTCATATTCCAGCTTGGACACCCCGTATACGCAAATAGATATACTAGGTTCACGCGAGCGTGAACTTTCTCGCGAACGATAAGTTTGGTCGTACCATCGCGAAACGCCGTCGTAGCTCCGCCGTGCGCGATGTTACGGCACGCGAGCATCGACGTATAACGGAAGACGAATAGTAGAGTCGGAGTACGTAACATTCCGGACGTAAAGTTTCTCCGACGTTGGTAATCGAATGAGTTTCGCGGGACGGTCGGCGGATTAATGGTCTACGAATCTGCCCTAGGTGTCGGACGAGACGATTTCCCTGATCAGTCTTATTTTTAACGCGTGGATGGCCCACGTCACTCACACTTGGGTGACGCATAACAGTCTCGAAAATTTATAGCGATGGCGAATTTTGGACATTTTTCAGTATCGATCGAAGTGTTAATACTCCTGTAAATTGTTCTGAAAATCGTCCTGTAAATCAAGGCGTATGTGTTTCTATTCTTTCCTCTTTATCTTTTTTTCTCTTTCTTCTTTTAGAAATCGTTCACTCTCCGCGTCGTACTTTCGTGGATTTTCCAACATTTCATCGTGTCTTTAGGGATGGAAATATGAATCGAATGTAGCGTTTCTGTTTGCTTCCTGTGATTCAATATTAAAGTGCAACTGCATGCATCTCGTTGGAAGCGGTACGATATCGTCGTAGCGTTTTATAATTATTTATTTGCGTACGTTGTTTGAATTTAATTTGACATTCTCCACAGATTTTACATCGCGAGATACGTTATTTGAAAGCGATGCTGCGCGTTCAACGCGTTCACGCATACGATTTAATCGTTCGAGAGGATATTCAGTTATTTTTATATTATTTATATAGGTGCGCGTATAAGAGGTATCGATATATCAAAGATAAGCCGCCTTAAGTCTCGCCTTTTGGATTTATCGTTATCGTATAATTCAAGAGGTTTATCCCCTGTCCAGAGCACAAGGGTATTAAATCTTGGAACGGACAATTTCCAAGACGCGTCGCTTTAAATTGATACATAATATATATTTCAATCGTTCTTTTCATTTACCCCTTTTTCATCTTTACATTTATCACTGATATTGAGCTTGATATTACAAAGAACTTCCTACCAGACGAATATATTCGTATCGAAAGATACTTAAAAAAAAAAGAGCAAATGGATCGAAACCCGAGCAGCTTCTCCACGATGGCCACGTTAGGTCAAACGATGGCAGTTACATTTTTTTAAGACGGACGATTAATTTTCAATAAAAAAAAAATCAAAGTTTCCAAAGTCTACAAAACGCTCGATACGAACGTGCCGCTTGTCGCTTCGAAGCGGAAGACACTTCGAACGAATCGAATGACGACCGATGACGCGGCCAGGATCGATGACGAAGACGTGGAAGGCGGGAAGGGCGAGAGGAGGATCCAACTTTCCGAGAGAGAAATCGCAGGGGGACGCAGGACACGATTCCGAGAGGTTTCGCCTCTCGGTGTTCCGTAGGACGTATTTAATGGGAAATCAGCTCTCCGGCACCACCTTAATCAATGTCTGCCGTTCTCGCGTGGGAGTCGTCTGTGACGCGCGACGGAACGTCGACGTGCCGCTCCCCAGTCGAGAGAGGATTTCTAATGAGGAATTGCCAATTAGTCCCGAAACGGCACACCGCATGGCACAGGATGCGACGATACGCTCGATCGAGAGCGCACTTACGACCTCGCCCTACCCGCGTTCCTCCTGTTTGCGGACGCGTGCTGAGCGACGCGCAATAACGATAAGTGACGCGCACGGAGATAGTGCACGCTCCGGCGAACTTTTTGTCGAGCAGCCGTCTGTCGATTCGACGACGCCAGCGACTTGGGATCGACTTCGATTCGCACGTCGCGGTCGTTACGAAAGCCGAAGGAAGAGTCCGTCGAAGAAATTTGTGGCAACTGATGGATCTTGCTCGATTTGTGAACGCGATTCGACCTAGAGTTCAGGTCACTTTGATACATCGTTCGGTTTTACTCGAAATTACGCGTTATTTTCTAGGTGTTTTCTAGATCTTCCAGGTGTTTCTAGGTCTTTTCAGGGTACTTTTCTAATTTCTTGATATTTCAAAGGCGATATTTACTGTAGGATAGGATATTCGGAACAGCTGGATACGACTAGGCATTAGTACCAATGCCTGGGGTGGGGGCGACTATACGACCGGTAGATAGAGGAAAAGAGCATAAGGACAGTTCAGGGAAAGAATCGTTGTAGAAAGGACCGTAGTCGTGAGAGTTGCGGAAAGGATTGCAGTAAGAGTGTGAGAGAGAGTCATAGAGAGCCGCGGTGTGTAGTCATTGCTACTGTTATTGTTGTGCTGTGATAAAGACTGTAGAGTGTTGCATTGCGAGACATTATAATTAAATACATTAATTAACGATTATCTGTGTGTGAAACCCCACTCCTACATCCTCCCAATCCCACATTAATCTGACCTTTTCTGATTCTCGTTGCTCATGGACTAACCCAAAACGATGACACGCGTCTACCTGATCCAACGATCAAGCTCTAGGTGAAGATTGATGGAAGGCAGGCGAAACTGTAACTAACCAGCGCTAACAGCGAAAGAGGGAAAGCGGGAAAGTGGAAGAAGAAGGAGGACTCCTAGATCCCACCCACCCGAGTTTCCCTTATCCAAGAAAGCGATAGTCGTTTTACCTGTTCGAAGAGACGCAATTCCGCCAGGAGCGCGTACGATATGTAGATGTATCGCGCGTCATCGGCCGCCTCTCGTTGACGTACCCCCCGAGGGGGAATCCCCTTCAGGGTGGCACGCCCTCTGGGCCAGGTGCCCCCCCTGGGTACACGTTCACGATAATCCACGGTAATTACGTGCGCATCGAACGTTCCCTCATCGTTCCGCACGTCCTCTTGGTCTCTTCTTCCTCCCACACCGCGCGCACGTCACTGTTTCACCACTCCACTTAGCCGAGGACTTCCGTCTGGCACCCGCGCGCACTGTTTTCTTCACTTTTTCGTTCGCGACTATCACGACGACGTCGAATCCCATCAAGATTCCTCGTCGTCACGGCGATACTCTGCTGGAAACAACGGTCGATGACGACCATGAGGTGCCCCGAGTCGAAGATCCAAACTCGTATCGAACGATCAGTTACGGGGAAAGCAGATGAAATCGTGACGGGACGCGAGCAAGACCGACGCGCAAGCAGCCACGACGTCGTTATAGAACCAAAGATTCGTCACCAAACCGTTCGCCTGGTCTCGAATCTAACTTCTAGGAAGGCTCGATACTTTTTCGACTAGCCCAGATATCCCTAAATCCTTAGAGTTTGAATATCGTTTGAAAGAGAACAGTGATCGGACTTATATGAGTTACCTAGGGTCTCGGAGAGATAATGAAAAGGAATCCGAGTAGATCGAGGAAAAATTTAAAAAGGCTCGATACTTTTTCGACTAGCCCAGATATCCCTAGATCATTAGAGTTCGAGAATCGTTTGAAAGAGAACAATTGTCGGACTTATATGAGTTATATAGGATCCCAAGACGATGGAACCAAGTTAAAAGATGACGTTCCATTCCAAAGAACGCGTTTTCGAAATTATTCCGGAGATAAATACGAAACGAATACGTAGGAAACTTCGAGCTTCCATTCGTTCCTTCCAGCGATTTCGAGGAGGAACGCGGATACAACGCGGACGATCAATCGTTAACCTTTCGCCGGCTCGAACCGAGGAGAACACGCGGCAGTTAATTACTGTAGGGAGAGGGAGAGAGAGAGAGAGACTCCTTTTTATTGGCATTACAACGTGGATTTACAGAGAGCGACGGAACTTTCTATTACTTCGGGCATCCTAATTAAATCGACGATTCTCGAAACTCGAGCCCGGTCTAGTCACAAAAGGGATATTGATGAAGTTTCCTTCTCAATTCGAACGGAATCGAATACAGACGGTACCCGAGTAATGGCAATGGCGATGACGATGGCGATGCCGACTCCGATAGTGGTCTCGGTATCGAATAGCCTCGAGGTAACTCTCAAAATACAAGAGTGGTTGTAAAGTCGCAACTCGTCTCAACCATATTCTCAACTTCGACTCACGAAGGCTTCTCCTTGCTTACTCTCTCTCTCTCTCTCTCTCTCTCTTTCTCTCTTGCTCGATGGTTGGGCATAAAGGCCTCGGCGAATTCCAATTAAATTAAACGCACCAACTCGAGACCCCTCTGGGTTTCCTCTTTGCCTAACGCCACGCAAATACGTCCTAATACAACGAACGCAAGGACGCAAAACGTACCTTCGTAAGTCAGCAGCGTGTTCGTTGCCAATCGTAGGGCGATTGGCCTGAAGTAAGTCGTCGTGGAACTACGAAACGATCGTCGCTTTCTTAAGGTTCCAACAAAAAATCGTTCGTCACGCAGCGAGTTAAGTTGCGGCTAAATGTTCAACTCGAACGATGTGGAGCTCGATGGACGAAAATCGAAGAATTTGTTGTTCGAGTTCGCCCTTAATCATCGAAAAAAATTGAAAATAATTATTTTTAAAGAAATCATTGCAGAACTAATAAAACAAAAACATTTAAAGGGTTAATTTTAAGTCAGCTGTAACGCATCGGCGTGATACTTCGAAGAAATGATTATTCGTCGCGGAAAGTTCGAACAATCGCCATCGAAACGAACGTCCGTCGTAGTCGCGATTCTAAGGAAACGTTCAGCTTCTCCGATCCAAACGATACAGACACCAACGTTTTCCGATATTCGATGGAGATTCCAGTGCGGTTACCCGGCTATCGATTCAACGAAACCGACTAGGTCGACTTCTAACGAAGAGAAGAGATTTAATAAAGTAGCCGACGTCTCGTCGTTTCGTTCTAAGACGATCAAACCAATCCCGAGTCTCGCGTCGTGGATATCGTCGCGATATTAAATTTTTCAATGAAAATATTGACCGGATAAACGCGATCATTACGCGCGTTGTTCGCGGTTATCGTCGATCTCGTGGAAGACCGTGGACCGAGGGAAGACAAAGGGCAGAGAAAAATGGCGGGCACGGAGCCGAAGAAATAGAACGAAAGAGACAGAGGAAGAACGCGGAACCAAGGGATAAGAAATCGCTAGCTTTTATGACGCGAGTGCACCGGTTGAAGCATCGATGCTCATCCAGGGTCGCTTTGAAACGTAGCTTGCGAGGATTCATCCTAAAGGGGGTGGGGGTAAAGAGGAGAAACTGAGAAATTGGCGAGCTCGGAAACTTTCAAATGCAAACGTCCGTTATGCGCTATGACGTTGCAGGTTTTGAGAACGTTGAAACAGCTTCTCTCTCTCTCTCTTTCTCTCTTTAAGCAAGAAAAATCCTCAGCAGAGTATAAAAGGATTCCAGAGAGTCAACGTATTCCTGATGCTCGAGCTCGTTGTTTCACTTAACAAAACAATTCCCTTTCCGAATTAACTTCCCTTTGTTCCGCTTTTGTTTCATCGATATCCCTTTGAAGTAAGAGAGAATTTTACCTTGCTCGAAGGTAGCACCTTCGAACATCGTTGGTATTAATCGTGGAATACCGAGTTGGTCCGTGCTTCCTCCGAGTGGAGAACGGCGCGATAGAGACTTTTTTCCCCGCTTTTCTTTCCTCCTTTCTCCACGGAGCAAATATCTGGGATTATCCTCGGTGAAATTGTTGGAATGCCTTCGTTAAATATCTAACGGGTAGAAAAAGGCGTACGAATTGTCGTTTCGTTAGGTGAAAATGGTTTATTCGCTTTCTCAGGAGAGGAAATAGCTGGCACGTCCAGCGGAGATCTTAGTTTTCCGATCCTGTTCGGGGAATCAACGAAGGGCGTTTTCGTTCGGTCGAGAAGCGTCACGAATCAAATTTATCGGGAGTCGGTTGAATCAGCGAATGGGGATGGTCCACCTTTCCCGATCAAGGAGACAGAGCGAAAGACAAATCGAGGACCAGTAATGTATGGTTTACTGTTTCGCGAAAGAAGGCGTCGAATGAATAATGCATGCTTAGTCGACGAAGACTTTCCGATCCTTCCTACTCCGAGTGAGGACGACGACGACGACGAGGACCGGGATTTGTAAAGCAGCCGCACTCGATGGCGGTTGGGTAGGTAGCTAGATAGAAGACCAAGTGGGTAGAAGGGGTCTGTGTGCGAGTACATAAACCCTAGCGCATAAGTTTCCTTGAACACTTGGTAAACACGAATCAATATTGATTCGAAGTCGTTGGATATGGGAAAAAGAGAGGGAAGGAAAACGTACGATCTCGCATTTTTGCGAAGGAACTGTTCCATTTTGCCATTCGACACGACGAAACATCATTCGAGAGAAACATTTATCCGCGAAAAGCGATCGATTCGTTTCTGTCTTCGAAGATTGTTTTAGCGAGGTAGAATAGGTTTTTGGTAGGTAGGTTTTCCTTTGGTTTTTCTTTTTACATTTGAGAGAGTGCAATAATCTTGCTGTTGGTTTAATAGAATCCAGTTGAAACGATTTTACAGTTCGAGATTCCTCTGCTCAAACTTCTTTTGTTCAAACTTTTCTTGCGATCTGGCCTCATTGTAGGGCCTATTGTGCTATTTGGCCTCTGTGTAGGGCCTATCGTATTATTTGGCTTCACTGTAGGGCCTATCGTGCTATTTGGTCTCACCGAATCCGAAAAAATCAACGATAGGAGTTTACCACTCGCCACGCGGCGTCAGAAATAAAACGAGGAACGACGAAACATTTTTGTTTGCCGGCTGGTTGACAGGAGACGAAACCATTAACGCCAGACACGAAAGTCGATACTTTCTCTCCTCTCTCGGGCGCCGCTTTAATTCTCTCCTCCATTTAACTCTCGGAAAACGTTCCCACGCGGAGCAAAGGTAAAACACAATACGACACGTGACGCGACAAAGTGCTACGTGAGAGTTCACGTCTTCCCGTTACCGTGGTATTTCCAACTGCGTTAGAAATAGCCGAGTAAATTCTCTTATCCCGTCGAAAGTAAATAAAATTGAAGAAAATCTAACGCGTTCTTCGCTTCACTGTAATCCTCTATTACGTAATTCTTCGATCAGAATTAATTCCTACCAGCGAGCCTGCTAGCGAGCAAACTAATACAACCGTAAGGAACTCAAACGAAGAAGAAGAAGAAGCCAAAGGAAGGAAAGAAAATGGGGTAGCGCGTTGAAGCCTTTAAGGTTATGCACCCAGGCACTTATCTCGACAGGGACACTCGATGTTACGTCCTGCCGCGCATAAAAATCCCGACCCCGTAACTAACTAAGTAACACCAGAAGAAAAGGAGGGAGGCGTGACTTCGGTCAGCTTAGGCCAGACTTAGGTCCTCCTTCTGCCCCCTGGTGGCGCGTCAGTAAAAACAGCTAGTTGAACCAAACGAGAGGAAAGGAAGAAACTCGTTCGCGAATAGGTGAAAAGTGTCATCGTCGGTTTGATGGAAGCGAGGGTGGTAGTGGAGTTGGTGGTAACCGGTGCTATTGGTGTGGCGTTGCTTGGGTCTCGCGGAGGAAACGAGCGCAACGACCGCCATCGACGGACTGGAAGAGGAGTTAGGACCGAAAAGGGTGGGTTGGAAGGAAGGTAGGAAGGAGAAAGGGGGTTAAGCGGCTTGCGTGACGATTAGAGAGCGCCGCAGCAGCAGCCATCGTGCTCCGTTCACCCTACCTACCCTTCTTCTTCCCGCCGATTAAAACCTCGACTACTTCGTGGCTCGATTAAATACCAACTACTACTCGTTCGATGGCCTCCACCCGGACCCTCTTTCGCCCCGCACGCCATTCCAACTTCTATCCAATCTTTTTCGACGGACCAGACGCGGATTCCAAAAGACCACCAGCAACGATTTCCTCTAGCTCACAGCGGTAGTGAATACGATGATAGTCGGAGGCGGTTCTACTAATTATGTTTTTTAATAGTTTCTTCTTATCAGTTCTGGGGCTAAGTTCGACAAGATGGCGGGTATCATCGCGCGTTACACCAATAGCATCGATCATCGAATGTTCCAACAACTCCTATCCGGACATGTTTGCCTACTTTTACTGTTTTATCTGGAAATTGTCGCAAGACCAAACAATAAATTGCGGAACTTCGAATCAGGAACTTACGACAGTGGAGACGAGCTTCTTGGCACGTCAAGATCGGACATGCGAATTTTTCCTTTTCTCTTTCTCCGTTACTGACATCGAAGACAGCCTCTTTTATACGACACGGGTTAATCCTTCGACTGCACATTTAAATTCTCGTCTAATCACGCCAGAGTGGTATTCTCAATAGGAAACTCACGATGAGTTTAATCCACATAAATACGTAGGATGGTTTTGCGAGAATTGTGGGCGCATCGTACGTTAACCTTAGGCAGGTTAACCTTAGTACGAGCAGCAGCAGAAGCTGCGGATCTCGAGGATATGCGAGACATGCAGATGCGTTGGCAAAGATACGTGACTCGATTTTCCGTAAGGTCGAGATCTGTACGTCTTACGCGGAAACAAATATTAGTCCGAAGATAACCGTACCTCCCGTTATTTTACCTTGCGTTCGTGAATACGTTTCTCGATTAAATAAATCGAAGAAAGTCAATACGCGAGGAGGGAAGCACGCGCCTCTTATTAAACTTTCAACTTTACGCGGTACGACGCGAGAGACTGCGAATAAAAAATATCCAAGGGGAATTTCCTGGAAGGAGGAAAATATTTTATGCGAAGTCTCGACGATTTTTCGGTCGCGCGATTCGAAAAGGCTCGAGAAGGCAAATTACGATATGCTAATGGGTTTGTTTTAACTATATCGTAATAAAGCTGGAAAAATTCAGTCAATTTCAATGTCACTACTCACTATTTTCAACAGCTATTTTCAGTTGCTACTTCGGACGAAGCGATAAGTTCTGCGTTAGAATAATTAAATAAAACAAGTAAATGTTTTTCAGGGAGAAAAAATTTACAGGGCGTATATATACATCTTTCGTGATAAAATGATGCAAGAGCGAGGATCGTTGAGCAGCGCTTATCGAAAGAAAGGGAAACAAGAACGTCCCTCGATTTAAAAAGGCGACGATAACACGAGAACTCGATCGCGAGCCTCGATAGGCAGAGAACCGAGGCAACCTTCCGTGCCGGCGGACAACCCGAATTTATAGCACGTAGTATCCGCAAAGGACGACCCGAATCGCCGTTCGAGAACACGAATTCGACGGATATGAAACTTCCTCCCCGAGATAAAGCCAGATACGCGCGCACGTAATGGTCGCGTTGTTTCGTTCGTTAACACGATCCGATCGATTCGTCTCTGGTTTTAACGAGGCGCTCGACGGCCCATTCGTTTCCTTCTTTTATCGAAGAAATACTCTTTTCCTTCCTCCTACACCTTCACTCACTTTTCCGCCTCGTCCTGGAAGACGGAGGATCCCGAAGGAGATCAACTTCCTACTTCCTACTTTTTAGATCACCCCCATTATGAACGATGCCTCGAATGTTCATAATCTTAACAATTGCATGAACATTCTAGGCCAAGTAATTTCCAATATCACGGCTAACTGGAGAACGACAACCAGCACGAGAGACGCTGTATGGATTGGTGTTAAAGGCACGTTGATGTGTGTAAGTACGATGTTACTTGCAGACACCGTTCATGTTTTCCAGGTCGAGATACGTTTCCCAAGTTCGTCGCGATCTAAAGCCGAGCTGCAGATGTCTCGAATGTTCATAAACTTAAATACTGAATGAACATCCTTGGCTAAGTAATTTCCAATATCACGGCTAACTGGAGAACGACAACCAACACGAGAGGTGCTCTATGAATTGGCGTTAAAAGCACGTTCATGTGTGCAAATAAGACTCCTCTAATGTTTTGCAGATTGAAATACGTTTCCTAATTATTACGTCGCGATCTAAAGCCAAGCTGGGAGATGCCTCGAATGCCCATAAACCTAAAAACTGAATGAAAATCCTTGGCCAAGTAATTTCCAATATCACGACTAACTGAAGAACGACAACCAGCATGGCTGACTCTCAATGGACATCTGGCACAACTTCAGCGTACGCAGTCGACCGATCGGTATTAAAGGCACGTTGATGCGTGCAAATACGACGTTACTTCCTGGCTCCTCTAATGCCCTGCAGGCCGAGATACGTTTCCCAAGTTCGTGCCGATTTAAAGCCAAGCGGAGAGATACCTTCGCGAAAACGATCTCCTCCTCGAATCGCACGCACTCGCGAAAGCCAGGACTATACCATTTACCACGAAGGTTTGCTTTACGAGAAGCGTAAAATCGAACGACTTTTTCCGCTTAACCTTAAATATTTGAAGGTAGATCGCCCTCTTGGCGGTTCCGTGCCAGACTCCGCCGTCTCATCGATGCTACGCACGACCGAAATGGATTAGAAATATCCATCGACGAGATTCAAAGTTTAACGTTTATGCGCCGAGCCGGAGAGTCGTTTCTCTTCTTGCTTGAAGTATATCCACGCGGGTAGTTCGTGACATGGAAAAGTTAGCGAGTGGAGACTTCCTTGCGTTTACGTACGTTTCCTGTCCTTCGCGAGGCTCTTTTCGTCGTTGAAAATTATGACGAATTAAGGCTGGATTCGTTTTGTGGTATCACGAGAAGTTTGCGTTTTCTTTAACGCGTTTACTTTTCTTTAACATGTCAACCTCCAAGCCAAAATCCAAGAAGTGTTCATCTTTTTGATGGCCATTCTCTAATTAACTATGATATTCGAAATTCGTTAGTTGATCATGTTCGTTCCATCTTTACAATTATAAACATTAGAACCATTCCGATTAGCGATGACAACCGCGTTATAGGTGAAACAATCCGCGGTCACGCGTGGCCGACGTGGCAAGCAACGCGTTGAACAGGTTCACCAATCGCATTTTAGACCATTGGGAGGGCTCGAGTCCAACTGACAGGGGGAATTGTTTGTTCGTTATGCAAAATCGAAGAGGTCGAAGACAATTTTGCAGAAATCGTCGTTCGGATTTCTTCGAGAGTAATCGACTAGTTTTTGATCACAGTCGTCCGACAGATTTCTTTCCTACGTCGTATTTGGACGATGCATTTCGACTCGATCTCGACTTCTTTCTCGAAAGATATCGCATTCGTAGGCGACTACTTTATGCGCGGAAATTCAATCGCTCCATCTCCGCGATCATCTTCCGGGATTTCGTCTTTACGATCGAGGAATCGACTTTACGATTTCACCGACGATTTCCCGAATTTTTCGTTTCTCGTTTCGCGTTCGTCGGCGACTTTTCCTCGTTGAGGAACCGCCACTCGTAAAATTCGCTCTTATCCGTTACCGGCACGCATACGTGCGCGTATCTATTGTTGCTGCCTTTGCGAGAAACCAAAGTGATTTTCTTCCACATCTACCGCCATCTTGTGGATTCTCCGCGAATCGTTCGAACGACTTTCGCGACAGTCCGCCGATTTGAACGTTATTACGATTCTTTAGCGT
Source organism: Liostenogaster flavolineata (assembly GCA_025433975.1). Taxonomy (NCBI): domain Eukaryota; kingdom Metazoa; phylum Arthropoda; class Insecta; order Hymenoptera; family Vespidae; genus Liostenogaster; species Liostenogaster flavolineata. The sequence goes on from JAITYT010001397.1 coordinate 112,087, forward strand.
TGTCCGAGTGGTCACGTGGCGTTTTAACCATATTTCACACATTAAGTCCCGCGTCAGTCACCGACGACTGATAGTGAAATTCTATCCAGGCATTGTCACTCATCGACGACTGACAATGAAATTCTATCCAGCCATTGTCACTCACCAATGACTGACAGTGAAATTCTATCCAGTCATTGTTACTCACCGATGACTGACAATGAAATTCAATCCGGGAATTGTCACTCATCAACGACTGACAGTGAAATTCTAACCAGGGATTGTCACTCATCGACGACTGACAATGAAATACTATCCAGAGATTGCCACTCATCAATGACTGACTATGATATTTTATCCAGCCACTGTCATTCACAGATGACTGACAATGAATTCTATCGAGTCCATGTCACTCACCCACGACTGACAGTGAAATTCTATCCATAGATCGTCAGCCCACCGATGTGGACCTTACCTTATTACGATTCTATCGAGATCGTAAAAACGGGTAGGTCTACTCGATGATCTTGACGCTGTTCGGAATGGAATTTCGCTTTGGTGAAGAATTTTTGGAGGATGTCGAGCATAATTGAGTTATGATAAAACCGTAAAGTTATTCGTGCGAACTGATAAAGGGCAATCGACCGAACGAAGGCGGTCCGATGGTTAGCCGATAAATTTCGAACGGCGGTGTAGATTAAGGATCTTAATCGCAAGAGCTTCGAGTGCTACCAGGCGCGCGAGCAAGTGCTCGAATTTCGCATCCAAGAGGCAATTAACCGATTAACGCGGTGGAGAGCGGGTGGAGACTCGCGAGCTTTGTTCGAATTAGTCGAACTCCTAGCAGTCCGTTGCTCCAGCGTCGATGAATCATCGTCGATCCCAGATCTCGTCCTCGTCGTTATCGACGACACGGATTCTCGAACGAACCGTGGCGTACCTCGTTCGTGTACGCACGTCGAGGTAAAGTCCAACGACTATGATAGACACGCAATGCACAACCATTCTCTCCAACTAACCAGATTCATTATATGCGCAACGATATTCAGCATTTCTCCACCAGAGCGAAATTCTCGCACCTTCCGTTTCCGACGAATCGTCGTCGAATGGAGGAACGATCTTGTCACCGATCGTATTGGCCCTAAAGACGAAGCTAGATCACGAATTTCCACGAAACGTTGTTGCTTAACAGACTCTAACGGCGACAAGAGGAAGAAAGATGGACCGTGAATGAGCGTAGGAAGTTTGAAATAAAGATATTAGAACGTTTTAATGAACGTTTTGCATGTAAATGTATGCGCCATTTTCTTTTTTACGCAAGTACCTGCCATATTCGATCCACCATTTTGAATAACATAATCGCGACTTTGGTCTTGAACTCACCGATATTGCAAAGTGGATATTTATTTTTATATATGTTCGCGTAAGTTTACGGTCTTTAATGTCCGGTATGTTAGACCCGGCATTTTGTTTGAGACAACTTTTACCGCGCATTGGCGGTAGTTGGTGATCTTGCAAGGTAAATTATTTAAGGTACTGAATGGCTTTTCAAAATCTCGAGAAGAATATCTCGACGAACGATCGACACCGAATGTCTTCTATGCAGGAAATTCGGAGAGAAAGTTGGCGCCTCTGGGAAAAGTCGTACCAAGGATAAAACCGGAAGGATCCCGCAGCGATGTTATCGTGGTGGCGCACTAGCTCGTGAACCGAATCTTTAAAAGAAAGTTGCGGAACGGCGACAAATTCGAGACGTTCGATCGAGCGAGTTCTCGTAACCCATTGCGATACTTCCTTTTCTCTCGGCAGACACGTGACCCTTGCTCTCAAGCGACTGGCGCTACGCGATAACCAGGAAATAGCGAATTCGTAATTTAGATTCGTGAGAGACGCGCAGCCACGAAGCACGGCAAGAGGCAAAGCAGTTCGATGAAACGACACGAAGAGGTAGACGCGTGGAATCTCTTTATTCGCCTAAAAAGCTTCGCTAAAAGGAGTAGTATGTCTGTATCGTGTTGAAATCTTCTGGTAATATCACGTATTTGACGCGTCGTTTGACTTTAACCTCTCGACTAATTTGCAATAAATGCAAAAAGCTCGAACAGAGTCGTAGTCGTGTCCTTCGTTAAAAATGTCTATCAACGTCTATCGATGTCTATCAATGTCACCGTAGGGATAGGCTGCAGAGTGACAGACGATGCCACGATACCGCTGCTCTCGTCGACCAGGATGATAGTTCGGATTAGAAACACGGATGTTCGCCATCGTCACCGTCGTAATCGAACCTGCTAAACCGTATCGCTACAAGTCGTTTGCGATGGAGCTTCGAACGTCGAAACGCTAACTTATCCAGCCACGTTCTACCCTCTCGATCCTACTTTGGTCCTGTATGAACAATAGTTAGCTCGTATGAAAGAGTTCGATCGGGAACGAATAAAAATCTGCTTGATGATCGAGATTGACGATCGCATTATCGCAAACAAAATAAATACCGGAGAAAATTCAATGGTTGGAATCAATAGCCGCCATCGTCACCACTACAAGCATACCAGCGAGATCGCGTCGACGATCGTAGAATTCAATTCAGGGGTTGCCGACCGCGTTAAAGTTTACGATTACGACGTGTGTGTGCGACTGGGATTACACTACGTACGCTTGCGCGCGCGTGTGTGTATGCGTATTGTGTCGCAAACGTGGGGGTGTATGGTGGGAGGAAATGGAGTTTTATATATATATATATATAATACCACGGCATAACATGGCAGTGCGTGTAAGCGAGACAACAGATAACGAAGCATCGTTCGTCACGTAAAGAGCGTCGAGGGTGCGGAACGTCGACGCTTACACGCTATTCTGTAAATGTGCATCAAATATGCCTTTTACGTCCAGCGAATCTCTTCGTTTCGTTCGCAGTATATACATATATATGTATATATATATATATATATCTTCCATTTTTCTCTTTTCCTGACTGAGCGGGTTTTCTCCTACCAATCGATCGTTATCGAATTATCGATGGCCACCAAAGAGTCGCGATTGGATCATTGAAATTATAAATATCGTCGGAATGCCGTAGCTTTCGATCGAACGTGATCAGATTTTAATCGTTCGCGAGTGCGTTCTTCTCTGTGTCAGTCACCGATGACTGACGGTGGAATTCCGTTTAGATCGTGTCGGTCGGCGATGATCCAATCGATCGGTCGATTAAAAGTCGTTCGAATTTATCGAAAACTTTCTCATCGTTCCCCTCTTGGACTTGTTGGACCAAATGGGCATCTCGGATTCCCAGTTTTCTCATGGTTAGATCTCGTGTTTCCAGACGATACCTCATCTAGTTTATTTTCACACCAACTTTTAGACTATACGTACGCCGTTGGATACGCGACGGATCGATAGAAACTCGGTTCCTCACGGCGAACGCCACCTTCATAAACTACCAGACGACGTGCACACACGCCGTCGGTACACGCGCCTCGAGCCAGCTAATTTCATCCTGTCCCTCCCTTCTTCGATCCTATCGCCGTTTCTACCTATCTACGATTCGGAAGCGTCACTTTGATACTACCTTAAGGAATTATTCACAACTGTAAATTTGACGTTCCGCCCGCGTGATGTATAAAGGAAGGATGGAAGGAAGGAAGGAAGGAAGGATGGATGGGAGCGAGGAACGATAGCTAGACGTCTTCAATCGTCTGGATTTTCTTGGATCGATCCTAAGATTGGCAGCGTCTAGACGCGAAAGAGAGAAAATGGAGATGATTTAATCGCGATTGACGCAGAGTTCGGCTTATTTTTAGCGAGTTAAGTCACCCACAACGAGAACTTACTACTCCAGTTACATTTCTTCGAGTCGTTCGACAGAATCTCGTCGTCGATTCAACGTTTTCAGGTCCAACTTTGTCGACGCGTTCTTCGCAGACTGGATGGAGGGTGTCTGATCAAAAAACCACTGTTCGAGATCATAATTATCGCCGCTTTGGAACGAAAGAGCGCGACGACGATCGATTACTCACATCGATCCAGGCCCACCTACCCTCCTTTGGATTCACCCGAAAAGTTGGAGCTTCTGGGAATATTGGTGGAAACTGCTTGCCCTTGGTAAGCTCGAGCTTTTTAAAGCAGCGACGAGCGACGCGAAACAATACGCCAGCGGAGCGAGGAAGAGACGAAAGAAAGGTAGAAAATAAAGGAAGACGCTGGAGAAGAACTCGAGACGCACGAATTGACGGGGAAGCGAGCTCGTGCCCTCCTGGAAGGTCAGACAGACACTTTTCCTCGAACGATAACACTTTTATGCTTCTTCTCCTCCTTTCTCTTCTCCCTCTTACTTTCACAATGACGACCACTAGACGCAGCGAGGACTTTCGTCTCTTCTTTGGGTTCTCGTGTTGGCGCCTAGGTGATAGGCGTCGTAAAGGTCCGGACGAAAGGTCCCCACGCGCGCTCGCTACCGGCCAAGAATCGTTCGTTGCTGTTGTCCTTTCTTCTTCTCCTCCCCCTTCTCCATCAGACTCCATCGGCTTCTTCTAGGCTCTACTTCTAACACCGTTCCTTAGCAACCCATCAAAGCCCTTTCAATCTTCCTCGATCGATCTTCGTTGCGAGTAGAGGCGAGATCGACGAGGTCTCTGGCGTTTTCCGTTTAACGAATTCAGTGACGCGGACGCGACAACGAACTTGGGATCAATTTCAGCGAGACTCCAGCAGGAGTTAAAAACGTCGATTTAACAGAATCGGTGCCAAGTGAGAAGCGCAGAGGTGTAAAGAGATAAGGGCGACGATAAGAAATTTAACTGCTGAAGATTTCGATCGAATGATTTCCAGAAAATGTCCACTGGTTCCTCGCAGTACGAAATACCAAGAGAGCAAAGCCTCGTTCCTTGGCGATGAGAATTGAAAATCTCATCCATTTTTTAGGCTTGTTTCTCGTTCCTACTTATTCCTCTCCATCATCGTCTTGTCCTTCGAGCGCGATTTCGATGCGTCTCGTTAGCGATCTGTAACATCGAGGCGTGGTAGAGGCGGCCAGGTGACGAATCGATCCTTCGCGACGTCGAGATTCATGGGTATCGCCACCGTTAGACTTTGATTCATCGCTTTGACGCGGCGACAACGTCCGACGGGGTCATGGCGATGCTGCGGTTTCTCACGAAACGGGACAGAGGCTCCATGCTAACGGCGTGCGTATGGCTTCACCGGATAATGATTCTCCTTATGGGTGACGGCGCGGCGCTAAGATAGACCGAGCAGGGCCGCGTCTGAAGCGTAACGACGATCAGGATCATCGATATCGATCGTTCAGCTTAAAGGGTGTATTTAATAGTCATGGGGGGGATTCGGTGAACTTAGACCGAGATTAGATTCAGTCGGTAGAGTGTCGTTCTAAACTGATATGGATAACGAAGGATTTAGAGTCTTGGGGTTTTCCAACTGTATTTCTAGCCTGTGGAGCTCTAGATGCTATCAGAGAAGGAAATCAGCGCTGCGACGTAAAGAGTGGAGACCAACGTTCCTGGAGTCCAGTGGATCCTGGATATCGGGGCAAATTATTCGTCGAAATAAATCAGAACCCAAAACCAATATGGGTAACGAAGGATTTAGAGTCTTGGAGTCTTCCAACTATAGTCAAGCCGCAGAGAATGCAAGCGATTTCGCGTGATGATCTTTTCGACGAAAGATTGGCGACGTTTGCATAAGTTGACATTCGAAGGAGAAGAGTCGACCGGCAATGAGCGAGTATTTTACAAAAGAAGCTAAACGTAGCGCAACGAATGATACCGAGTGATCCGCCGGTAGCTATTATGCATTCATGAATTCTCATGGCTTTTCTCTCTGGTCTGTTTTGCACCTTGAACGACGGATTATCGTGGCCCAGTACCTCTTTGCCGCTTGGCATTTGAACAGCGACCGCTCGCTTTAACGCGATATTCCTTTATGTTTATGTAATATTTATGCACTCTTCGCGCCAGATTTCATTTCGGCCAGTTATACCCATAGAAATCTCCGGCGATGGCAGAACGAAAGGGAATTAATCGGAATAGCCGAGAGCCGGGAAACCGGTGATAAAATCTTTACACGGAACATATTATATTTGACGCGCTGCTTCCATCGAGACCATCAAAACTAGAATAGAATCGAATCGAATCGAATCGAATCGAATCGTCTCGCCGCTGTCATCGTCGTCATCTTTAACACCTACATGTAGGTGGTGTCCTTTCTTTGTCCTTTTTATTTTGACTTTATATGAGACAATGAATCACCTCCCACATTTAACAATAACTACACATTTATTAGAACCTCGATAATAATAATAAAATAATACCAATAATAATAATAATAATAATAATAGTGGAATATTAATATATTTCTAATTCTCTCGGTTATTATATTCGGCTACCGTTGCCAACCCGCTACAGACATGTCCGAGGCAGAGAAGGAGACAGTGGAGAGTCGATTTTTGAAGCTGTCTCCTGTCCTCGAATGAAGGCTGAATTTTCTTTTCACGTGTCAATGTACATCGTTCTTGACCACCTCTTTTCATCTACTTTATAAATAATTGTCAATCGAGCCGTTGTTATCGACCGTTTGGAAATAATGGCGGAGATTCTAACCTCCTACTATTTTTTTCTAAAAGAATGCGATTTCGTTCTTCTTCCACGGACACGTACATCGATTAACCGACGTTTCCACAGACTCGAACGTTACCGAAGCTACAACAGACACGTTTCTTGGGTACTTTGTGCTTAACGCGTCCTTATGTTTTTCCTATAAGAATGCGATTACACGTTCCTCTTCCGTAGAGCATCCGAGGGAATAAGATACGTACGTGGGGCATTCGCCAGGAGAGCGAACGGCCATTAGCGCGATCCAATCTTTCGAATCACTAACGCGTTGAGCTTTTTATCGATTCTACCTCTTCTACCTTTTCTCGGAACGTTACCGCGATTGTAATCGTACCATTCTTAACAAATTTTTACTCTACTCTGTCAGAAATTACTCGATGACGCGCGTTAAACGAACGCGATACACAAAGGCAAATACGTAAACAAATAAATTTCAACAATCAGACGAATTAAACAAAACATATGGAAATATATGTTTGGCAATTTTATCGGTATTACGTACGTATTTACGTATTTTATTATTATTACGTTATTGGTATTGTTAGGAGGAAATACATATATCTCCGTGTCTATAAGAAGCGCTATCTGTAGGGAAGTAGAAGTAAGCACCTTATCGTACGCCATCTAGGATCAGGAAGAAGTATGGGACTAGTCGAGGGGACTAGTCAATACAGAACGAAAGGTGGTAAGGAAAGGCTGCATTAAGAAGCAGTCATAATAAAAAAGAGTCGGTATTGCTCCAGAGTTATTCATTCCTAACAAGTATTAGTATTAGTTGTACGTTTTAAATCAACGTCTGTTTCGTAAGGGATCATTTGATCGCTTACGGTATGATCAGCGTTAAATTTCGGTACGTTTAGTGTTAATATACGTCGTTGCTTCCAATTTTTTGCTATTTTTCTCGTCGAAACGACGGTCATCGATCTCCAGACTCGTCGCAGCGACCTAATAAAGTACACGCGTACTATGGTTACGTCGTTGCGAGGTCGGAAGGACGGAATGCCTATCGTCGACGTTGAAAATCCGAAAATCGCTTGGGAAGGCATTGATTACGACGAGCGACCAAGAGAGAGGACTGAGTGAGAGAGAGAGAGAGAGAGGAAAAGCAGGGCGAAAACGAGGACGGAAAAAGGGATACCTCGTCGTTCTCTGGATCGCGGTCACGCCATCCATCATCGTTGTTTCCTTTTCATTGGTCGGTTCCGCGGGAAGGGCAATGACGTTAAACCTCGAGTCCCGGAGTTACATTTTCGTACACAAAGATAGCGCGAACTTAATTAATTATCCGGTCGGACGCTGCGTCCTACCGTTTCGCTTTGTTCGTTGATGAAAAAAAAAACGATTAAAATTAAAAGGAGAGAGAAAGAGCGACAAAAAAGGAGAGGGAGGAGGACGAAGAGGAAACTCGTGAAATATCGGACGAGCGAATTGGTATGTAGGGCAAAAGAGTAGACAAGCGAATAGTGGTATCGCAAAGAAACAGGATTTATTACGTGGGCCGATTGCTTCGTTCGATCGAATCGAAAGGAAGGTGAAACGAAAAAAAAAAAGAATAAAAATAAAACAAAATAAAATAAAATACACTTCGAATAAAGCGCGATCGAGTGCTCGAGGGGATTTCGTTTTGTTCTTATTGCCATGACTTGGAACGCGCAGCGATCCTTTTTTTTTGTCGTCGTTTCGAGATTGTCGGTACATCGTCCAAACGAATCCGGGATAAACCGTTAAGTAAATTCAAAGGGAAGGGAAACTACCGGGGGAACGTTGTATTTTGGGACGCGTGCCTTTTTCGATCGAGGTTTTCCTTCTTCGAAGTACGTCGACCGGTTTTAACCCTTTTACTGCCAGCCAGTTTTCAGGTAGTTTGCAGATTTCAGTTTTCAATTAAGAAATTCAATTGATTTCAGAAATGAAATATTAAGTAGTTCGGAAAGTCGTTTCGTTTTTTATTGTCTTTTCTTGTTTTTTCGTATGTTGTTTTCACGAAAAACTGTTGGGAAAAAACGAAATTACCGTTTAAACAACCGTATTCCTTATCGAAAAAATTAATTTTCTCTCCTTTGGTACATTTTCACGATGATCGATTAATTTTTGCAAGAGATAAAAAATAAGAGAGAGTAAAAAAAGTCATCAAAAAAGTTGGGCCGATATATCGGCTCACTGGCAGTGAAAGAATTAAATAAATGAAAAAAAAATATAAAAAAATCTGGCAAGTTTTCTTCGCGACGCATCGAGATCGTTCTCGCTCGTGAAGGATTAAGGCGCGAGCTCCGATCCCAATTCGATTTACATCGGTGACCGTCATGCAGACGGCCGGGGCGCGCGCCATAAGGAACGAGAGGAGCGAAACGAGGGGCCGCCATTAACGTCGTAATTTCATAATTTCGCCGTGTCGTTGCGACGCATTTAATTAAGTTATATCGTTAGGCGATAATTGCCAGACCGATCCAGTCGTGCCTTTACTTTATATGTCCTTTACGACATCGCGCTTCGTTATTATCCCTGGCGTTATCATTTCTCCACTCTTCCGACTGCTACCCTTCTAACATCTCCTCCGCGAAGGATAAATTCGCGCCCCGGGGCCTAGAGATTCCCATTAGAGGCTCTCTCGAGCCTAAAAAAATTCCGACGTCGCCGACTTCTCCGCTGGTTTTCGTTATTTTTCTCCCGGTCTCCGTGGTTTTCTAACGTCCCCGTACGGACGATCCGACGAAGGATTTAACATGTTTTTTTTTTTTTAATTTACCGTCCTTGCCGTTACTGGCGTTATTTTCCTACTTCTTCTTATTTATTTAATTTTACTGCGTTATTTCTTTTCTCATCGAATGAATTACGCAGAAAAGAAGAAAAAGAAAGGACAACAAAATCGCTTCGTTTTCGTTTGAATCTGAGGACCGGAATCGAAGTTGGCAAGGCGAGCCAAGGTTTCGCCGACGGGTGGTTTTACGGCCCTCGTCTTCACGACCAAGTCGGAAGGATCGAGAAAATCGAAGGCGAAGTAAAAAGACGCGAAACGTCGGCACTTTGGTCGGCGCCTCGACGAGTCCCGATAGGATTAAGGTCGTCTAGACGGTGACATAAAATAAATAACGGCGTACTCGTGGCGAGTAACGACGTCAAAAATAAACGAAATTGTAATTAAGACGTCACGGACGATTTTTCGTCGTTTTGTCGTCGCAGTGACGAGATATAGAAAGATAGGTTAGGAACGATGGACGAAACGTCGTCGGAGGTTAGTTCGATCGAAGAGAATACGAAGGAGACGACGAGAATTGCTTGAACGAGGTGGTGAAATATTCGGGACGAAGTTTAAAAGGAGGAAATATTACGTCGAGGTCGAGTTAATTTTCAAGCGCGCTCTATAAAAATATGATCGTACGACGGGGGGCTCGCGAGTGTATCATTAAAGCGGCCGGAAGGAGCTTTCGATCGATCATAAAAAGGAGCGATAAATTCTCGGCAATACCTCGGAGCGATGGAGGAAGCGCGACAACGACGCGACGAGGAGCAAGAGGAGCAGTGGTAGAGCTGGAAGTATGGGTAGACGGTGGATGGAGTCGGCGATGATTACGGCGGATGCCTTCGGAAATATAATTAAAATCTCGAGCGACTCTAAGGGAGAAAAGAGACGGAGAGTGAGAGTGAGTGAGAGAGAGAGAGAGAGAGA
>JAITYT010001397.1:194332-225249 GCA_025433975.1 Liostenogaster flavolineata
CATATTTCACCAAATTTTTGCTAAGACCTTGTGACGTTAATTCGATATGACGTTAAAACGAAATAAAAGTCGTCGATTCGAATCTCGTTACTCGAATTTTCCGTTGTTCCGAGCACGTTTGGTAACTATCGTCGAATCGGCAACCTTTTGGGTACGACGACGAGAGTATTTGCGGGAAGAAAGGAGGAGAATCGATATTCCAACATTGCCATCGTCGAGGTACGCCGAACCGTGAAAAGCTACCTAATGAAATTCATTCGGTGGGAGCATCGAAGCGCGCGTACGCGCAGAAAATTTCTCTGAAAATGGGGAAAAAACCTATGGCGAAAGCCGATTACAGAAATAAAAGAAATACGATGGATATTTCGGGGAAACAGAAAGTACAATAAAAACATATCAGCGAGCGTTCAGCGACGATTCGATGATCGACTCTGATTCTTCCTGGATGTAAAAGCGACGTCGACAAAAGATTTCTATCCAGAGGTTCGCTAAATGACTTTTTAAGAGAGAGAAAAAAGAGACGATGGAGACCAAAAAATAAAAAAAATAGAAATTGACACAAAAATCGATCGACCGAATTTCCGAAGAGCGTAAAAGGGCGAAACCTTGCCCTTGAGCCGAGCGTTTTCGCCATATAGCATCGTCACTAACTTCCGCAGAAGAATCGACTCGACTCTACCAGCAATCTCGATCCCCTCGACGATGTAAATCACGGCGCCACGGCCAATTATTGCCGCGCGAGAACCTCGTAATTCCCACTTCAATGCTTTTGCGATGTTGCGCGTGAATCAGCCAGCGTCAGCTGTCCTTCCAGGAGCGATACCACGAATGCGAAGAACGGGCTAAAGAAGAAAACGAAGACGAGGAATAAGAAGAAAAGGCGATAAGTGAAGGAACAAAAAACGAGAAAGGGTGGAAAGTATTCTCGCGAGATAGGGGTGCTAACCTTTGCCGTAATCAATGGCGAGAGAGACTCCAGCCATTTCGATTAAATTCGCTTAGGACGATTCGTTGGGAGGTCTTTGGCTTCTTTAACAAGAGTCTCTCGTGTATCGTCGTCGTGTTTTTCGCGTTATCGTCGGATTCGAGGCTCCTGGCCGGATTTTTCTTCAAAGTCGGCACAACCCTTCCGGACGACCCAATATTTAACGAAAAAATACGTGTCGAACTTACGACATCTAGCGACTGTCGTAGAAAGTGGCGAAATCATCAACCTTCAGGTTGACATTTGGCTAGAAAAAGGTTCCTTTAACGATAAACAGGGCAGAGATAATTTTCGTTCTCTCGTCTTCTGGAGCTAGCTAAAACGATGGACGATCGCGTCGCCACTGTATCGGCATCGTCCACGACCTACATGCGCGATCGCCCTTAATATTTTATCGACGACATTCCCGGCTTTCGCTCGGAAGAAAGACACGGTGGGATGAGAGGCGCATTGTCGTGAAGTGGCGCAGGGACGTCGCTGCCCAAGACCGTCAACCAGACGGGAGAAGGATCGCCTGAAAGCTAACGAAACTTTCGAAAGACGGACAGAGACGGAATGAGATAGATAGGTAAAGAGAGAGAGAGAGAGAAAAGAAAAAAAGTAAAAGAAGGGTGCGATATCTTGCTCAGCTTCAAGCACCATTGACCTCTTGTTCGACGCGCGTCTAAAAGGTGATACGACACATCACCAATTCTCGATTCGTTTAGAGGTTCGAAGTCTTGCGCGACTAACGTCGGCTATAGCCGGCATCAGCCGGGGCTAAGAATCGTCGAAAAGATCGAAAGGTCACCTACGTCACCTACGTCACCTACGTAAGAGAAAAATCATTCTCCGGTGTAAAACGACTGTACGCATTGGATATTTACTCGTGGAAATTTCTTCTAGGCACTCACCCTTTGTCGAGTGCGTCACGGCATCGACGTGCTCGTCTCTGGTTACGTACCTGCAACACAAAATTAAGGAACGATATAGACGACTTTTGGAAGTTTCGCCGATCGGATGCGAATCGGGTATCTTTATTGCCGCGAGTTTTGCCTGTTTGCGATCGTTCGTGCCGCCAAGATTCGCGCTACGTCGTTCGCGAAAAATCTACTAGAAACTCCATCGTCAGTCATCCGTGACTGACGTCATCCAAGAGAACACCCACGGTCAGTCACCGATGACTGACGCGGCGTTTAACGCGATAATCTCGCCAACTTTGAATTTAAAATTTGAAGATGTGTCCCAAAAATGGGACATTGGCTGGACACGGAACATTGGAGTTCTCGATTCGTTCCTTCTTTCAATCTACCCTTGTATTTTTTCCTCCACCACCCCATTTTACGTTCACAGTGTCGCACGCACGTAATACCACTCGTCTCGCTCATTAATTACGTATCAGGTGCTAACGAGCTTCGTCGACACGAAGCGACTTTGCGCACAGGACGTGGCGCACTCGCAGCACGACCATGCCCCGGTCCACATGTACCGCGCCTATTCTTTCACACCCCTTTGTCTCTACCTCCTAACCCCTCCCACCCTAGCCCACCCTTCGTCGGCATGCCCTATCTTCTCCTCCATCGAAGCCAGCCGCCGCTGAAGCGGAACGTTTGAATCGTCGGAAGTTAATACCGGGACTAATCAGTGACGTTTGCCTGAAATTAGTTCGCGACTACGTAACCATCGGCAGGCCTACTCCTATCCGCGGGGGAGCAAATCCAAAAATCCCCGTGAGAACCGCCGCAGCAACAAGAATCTCTCTAGACAACGTAATTACGATCGGATCGATCGGATGCTCGAAAGAACGACCTAAGCTCTGCTAGCGCGTAATGGCGGCCTGCTACGCGACATCACTGATCTTCGGGGATCGCGTTTGGGTGTTGTAACGCGTCCGATCGTGATTTTTCGTGGTTTCACGCGGAAATCGTGGGATGTCGTATGACTTGCAGTTGTCAGAGATTCGACGATAGGTGGCTAACAATTTTGCGAAAAATCGTTCAGTTGCTTCTCGGCCGAGTAATGTTCATTCTCGCGCGATAGTCGTCGAGATAGAAAAGCCCACGATACGCCAAGAACGTAGAACCCTGATTGGAATTAAGCCCATTGCGCTCGAAGACTATTTTCGCGTTTCCTTCGACCAACTCGGCAATTGTACGGATAATTTAGCTCGATAAATTTAAGGTAACCGTTTTGACGATAAAGTGACTCATCGATCTTGCATCGTCTGTTAAATACAATTACTCTAATACGCTGTTAAATCGTAGAAAGGAAAAATCGACCGATCACGACAAGAAACGATGTTTAACGAGCCTGAACGTTCTTTCAAATCTACCAAAGTCTTATCGCAGCTCGTTACGTCTTGACTGTTCTGAGAAACTCGCCCTACCTGACTAATTACTGGAACGATCGAAACGTGAAAGAGGGAAGGAAGAAAGGAAGGGAGGAAAAGAGGAGGGCAAAAAAGAAAAGGCAAAGAGGTGACGCGAGTTCCAAGCGACATTTTCGCGAATATTTTCCTAGCTAGTCGAGAATGGACCATCGCGTGGTCGACACGAGACTCGACGGTCCAAGGACGAAGGAAAAATGGAGTTCTTTCCTACCGGTAAATTGCTTCCACTCGTACGAGTCGGGTGCACGGTCATTTAAGATGAGGGAACCGTCATTTTGGAGGCACTTAGCGCTCGCCTTCTTCTCCCAACCCTCTCCCCTCCCCGACCACGATAAAAACGCGATACGAAAACGAACACCTTGGGAACTCGACAAGTTTTCGCGCCCATGCGAACAGGGAACCAACCGCGAGCTTGCCCTTCCATACCAACTCTTATATACCTATTCTTACTATGACATGTCCAAAGATATGGTTCTGAAAGGTTCTATCTTTTGCGATTCAATTCGTGTCCTTTTTTCATTAGTATCGTGAAGACGAAAAGGAAAGGTAGCTCTGCGCGGAAAATTCCAAGCGAGGCTTAAAACAGTCATTTGGTCGGTCGTTGGCAGTTTCGGAGTTAGCAAAAGCTATCGATCGGTTTAGTGTTAAAAAAGATAGAAGAAAAGTGATTCAACGATAAACTTATCGATGTTTCTCTCGTATTTCTGTTCTTACCGTGACTGATCCAAGAACCTGTCTTTAAAACGTTCTATCTTTCGCGATTTAATTTGTGTCCTTTTTTTATTAGCAGCATCGTGAAAACGAAAATTCCAAAAGAGCCTTAAAAATGCCAAGCAGTAAAAGTACAAAAATAAAAGCAGTCGTTCGGTTGGTCGTTGGCAGCTTCAGGCAAAGGATGATCTTCTTTCATCCTTTTCATTGAATTTATCTTCTTTCTTCACTCGTGTTGTAAAACACGCGTTAGCGTTGTAAAAGATCGCAAGAAAGGAACGAATTCGAAAGGACGCATCGGGAAATTCCATCGTCGACGATAGACGCCTTCCTTCTATCCATTTCCAGCAAACCGAGCGAAATGCACTTTACATACAGAATCGAGCGTGACCGCGTTACGTCCGCGATAAATCACGAGCGCCCTATGAAATTCGAAATTTAGCATAACGTGTATCAAAATTCCAGGTGGTCGCGTGTTTCCTATCGGTATGGCGCGCGGGAGAGCCGCGTTGGCTTTGGATAAGGTTAGCGCGAAGGGCGAGGGGCGCTTGGGGGTTGGCACGCATACGGTGGTCGTTCGTTTCTCCTCGCTAGCGATCGAACGAGCCGCTTCTCATCCGCGCCGATTTTCTCCATAGAAACGCGCCTCGCGTTTTCCGCTACCTCGACGATCGAAGCGAACGAGCGAGAAGGAAAAGAAAAAAAAAAGAAAAGAAAGAGAAAAAAATGTTTCGATATTCACCGAGAATTCGAACGAATCGAAGGGGCGCTTTTCCATATATGATAATCGATATACGTCGACCAGATAGTTATTCCTTTCGTAGGCTAGATGGACGATATCACGCGTTGATGAACTTTAAGTCGAAGTTTACGTCTTTGCGAAGGAAGGCGATAAGTTGTCGTTGTTTTCGCGAGGAAACGAAGTGAAATGTAGGATGTTGCTCGAATAATTGGGCCGAAGAGGAACTCGATTTCGAACTGGAAGAATCGCGACAAGAGCGAACAGGAGCAAACTTGCGCATACGCGTTAGATCGAAATGTTGTTGACACGTCGAGTGCCGCGTCAGTCACCGGTGACCGACACCGAAGTTAGCACTCGGGCAGTGTCAGTCATCGGCGACTGACGCCGAACTTTCCGTTCAGGCCGCGTCAGTCATCGATAGGTTGACACCAACGAGGCAAATTGTACGAACGGCTAACTTCAGGATCCCACGGTTCCTTCGAAGCTGATTCGTCGTAGCAAAGATTATACCTTAAAATCCGACGATGAAGGACGATTTTCCTTGACTCTTCAAATTCCGTTCATAGATATTCATCGACTTAAAGACGTGGAATGAAGCCGCGACAGTCACGACCGAACATCTCCGTTCAGGCCGCACTCGTGCGCGTGAAAACGAAAAGGACAAGGTAAAGATTCGTCAACGACAGCGGAGCACTCGTTGAAGAAGCGACGAGTCGATTCGTAGATCCAGTCGCTGGCACGGAAAACCGCCTCTTCGAGAGGGAAACCATCCGGAAAATCAGCTCGACGTCGGTGGGAGCTCGAAGCGCGCGCCATCTGGCCGAGGAGCGCGTTGTCAGGAGGAACGTTCGATGGAAAGGCGAAGACGAGTACGACGAAGACAACCGGAAAGAGGAAAGCGCGCAAAGAAGCAAGCAAGCAAGCTGGAAAGTGCAATGTCGTAGGAAGAAAGAGGAAAGAAAATCGTCGAACTCGTGTATCGCACGTAGGAACGACGACAGGAATGAAATGAGAAAAGCCAAGGCGTAAAATTGTATTTGACTCGGAGCGAAAGACACTCGCGCTACGCTTCGTCATCGTCGTCGTAGTAGTCGTGCTCGATCTTCGCGCTTATCATCGCGTCATTGCAGGTGAATGCACGAACGCATACATGCGCGTACCACATATACGTAGAATTCTTAAGAACGTGGAAGGATTATCTGGCTAATTCGTAATCTGGTAATTTCGATCGAAAACGAAGATTTAACAGAAGTCAACCTAAAAGGCGAATACGAACGAATCGTTCGATTTGACGGGCATTTCTCGATCAACTTTCGGTAAATTTTTCTTTCGTTCGCCTTCTATTTGGGGAATCATGGGAAACGCCAGACGCCATGTTCGAAAATATGACCACGAAAATGTCGATATCGTGGCTCGGAGGTGGTTCGGTGGACGAGTGAGATGCCACAGCCTTCCTTTTCGATCGGAGAGAAGAAAATATTCGTGATATTTTAACAGCTTCCGTAAACGTGGAAGAACGGAAAAGTTTCGTCCCACGGCAGCCGCGCGACTTCCTACAAATTCGCAGTTTCGATACTTGGTTCGAGAAGCCAATGGCCGACGCACGCGCGCGGCACGTGGACTCGTTTCTTGTCTACCGTCGCCGCTCTTCTCCGGCAACGAGCTACCTTTTACGATTTCGTTTTTCACGAGTGATTCCTTCATCTTCTCCTTCGCCGGGAGAGAAGAAAATATTCGTAATATTTTAACGGTCTTTCGGTGCGCAGCAGCTACATCAATTAGTGCCTGGAGTAGAGGCATAATTTTATTTACGAAGCTTTCAACGTTCTTTTACGTATTTAACCTATCGATATTACGTTGAAAGAAGTTGCTGAACGTTCCAACGAAGTCGTAAAAAATTGAAGGAAAAAAATCAGCCCGCGCTGCGCGTTCGGTCGTCCGACAGCGCGACCTCGTCGTCATCGTCGCTCGCAAGGTCGGGATGGCTGATTTCCGCGAAACCGTAAAAGCGATCGTAAATTTAGATGCGATAACGATGACGCTCGTGTCGTGGATACGTCCATTATCGTTCGTTAGTATCGAATTCTCGCGACGCGAGTAGTTTAACGTTTAAAGAGAAACGGAATAAATTGAATAAATTAACGCGAGAGGAAAGAGTAGGAGGAGGAGGAGGAGGAGGAAAAAGGAAGGAAGAACGAATTCTCCGAGCTTGGTGGCATTCCTTTGCGACTTGGCTCAAGCTCTACCTACCTTTTTTCTCCCCGTTCTCCTTCTTTTTGTTAAAGACAGGAAGTCCCGCCGGAATTGGAACATTCTTGGTAGAAACGACCGATACGACGGTAATGAAGCAGTTTCGGAGAAGCACCGCATTAAAGAAGGTTCGCGTTAAAGCGTCGCAGCGAACGAAACGAGAGAACAGTTGCCAAGCGAAAAAATTGATACGAAAATGTCGGACGAATTAACGAAACGAGAGAGACAGAGACAGAGAGAAGGGTGGGAGAAAGAGGGAAGTGGGGTACGGAAACAATGCTTCTAAGAACCTAAAAACCACGATCGCGGCCTTTCTCTTGGTTTTATCGTCGATTCGACAATTTTAATTAACGATATTGCATTTAATCAATTGCGTTTGATACCGCGAATTAACAGTTTCGAAATTGTAACGTCACGTGAAACGATATCGTTTACCGAGTGCAGCGATAACTCGGAGTTCAACTGACGACGCGACGACGCTCTAAAATTTCACTCTGACCACTCACCACTCTCTCCCCTCCCCTCTGTCCCATCCCACGAGGAAAAGATCCTGCTTTTTCAAATCCCAATCCTGAGAACGACGAACTTGTCACGCGCGTTCAAGCTCAAACTCGTCTCATAACCTACGAAGATCCGACCAGCGGATCCACGTAGAATGGTCGTCGCGAAGTGCCTCCTCGGTCGAATCCTCGGATTTCGGGATTACAACGATGCCCGAGTAGCCGGTAGAACCTTGGAAAGGCTCCCGTTCGCACCGGTGACATAGACTAGTAATTACCCTTCGATTAGAGGGGGTGCTGATCGAGCGTACGTCAACCCCTTGTCACAGGAACCGGGGGGGATTAGCCTCTTGCAGCGCGTACCAGAAAACTGCGGACAGGTGCTCGAATTCGAGAAGGCGATTAAGTAACAGAGAGAAGAAGAAGAAGAACCCAAAATCGGTCTATGTATGTATGTATTTATCTATCTGTGGTGTTAATTTCAATCTATGCCTATGGGCACGAATAATCTTGGACAAGAGTTAGGGCGATGCTCTTCTAACTGCGAATCAAGGCAAGAGACAGAAGATGTCATAGCGATCGGTGCAAACGATCCAAAACTCATCTTATTACAGACGTTCTTGGGAGTCGATCAACCTGTGTCGCGAGTTTTTTGTTTAAGAGCTTTGATGGAATCTCGTCGCACAAATTTGCTTTCTTCCTTCGTCTCACGAATCTAAGACCAATAAGCGAGAACAAGACGTCGACTCTCTTTGATCGCAGCAACCAAATTCCAGGAAGTTTGGGTCAACCTCGAAAGACCCTCTTTTTCCCTCTCGGTACTTCCGCGTTCATCATCTCGAAGATTCATCGATGCGAGGGATACGATTGGCCTAGGCGCGAGTTCTCAGACGAAATATCTCGTCGTTGTACGCTTCGTCGCGCCTTCGAGCGTGTCTAGAAACCGGCGTATCTCGCGAATCGAGGAGGAGCCCGCCGTTGCATATTAATGATTACGGCCGTACTTAAGGGTGCCGTGCTCGAGCCAATAAAGCACAGACGCCCGATACGTACCCAGTCGCCGACGTCGACGAACTTGTCTCATCCGACTATCTTTAGCTCGAAATCCTCCGAAACTGTCCGCCTATCGACAATGAACTCGATTGCCATCTCAGCTTAGCAGCTTGAGCTCTAATTAACACAATGCCGACGATATGAATTCAAGACGAGAACTCTGAAATGTCGTCTTGAGCTAACGGTTACTGGAAAACAACCTGGAAAGTCAAGGCGACAAGTCGTTTCGCACGTTCATTAGCTAATCACTTGCTTTTTCCTCGAACTTGATTTCTTCGACTCTTTTTAGCTCGAAATCCTCCAATATTGTCCACCTATCGACAATAAACTCCTTTATCATCACTGTTTGGTACGTTCCATCGTCGCGCACGTGACGTTGGCGATGGTGAATCGGTAGTCGCAGGCAACGCGGCGTTTACCAGCCCGGAGCTTCGAAACGCGCTCGACGGCAGCTTGGGCCCTAATTAATACAATGACGACGATCGATCAAAGTCAACGACATTCCAGCGGGTCCACGGCTAAATATCTGCCTACCGAATATGAAAAAGGAAGAGAGAGAGAGAGAGAGAGAGAAACTCCACCGAAAAAGAGCTTGAAAGAGAGAAAGACGTGGCAGGGAAATATTTCACCGTTTCGCGGAAGGTGGAGGAGAGGAGGGTGGAAAAGAAGAGTCCTTTAAGGGGCAAAAGGAGAAGCACGACGACGCGAGAAGGCGGCCGTACGAGCGCGAACGAGGGAGAAACGCAGCTTCGAAAGCGAGGTTCTTGGTAAAGACGCGAGTCGAGCGCAAAAATCGGCGCCGAGTGGGTGTGCGAGCGTCATTGAAAGCTCACGACGCGTAATGGAGATAGTATGAAAGCGTGTGATATGAGGACGAATAGGAAACGATTTGAAAAAGCCTCGAACTCGATTTTACACGCTCGAGTCTCGCCGTCGAGACGATTTATCGTCGTACGATAAATCAATTGCATTCGTTTCATCTCCTTCCGCCAAAAATGTTGGCAAGGGCATCGCGAGTCTGATCCTGGATAAATTCGTGTCTGTATAGCAAAACGAACTCTCGCGCGAAAGGAAGAAAGAAAAGATGGCTAGAGGGAGAGAGAGGAAAATCGAACAATGGAAAAACAAGCGCGATAATTAGCGTTCGTACAAAATGGTCGAATGAGAAAAGATCGGGCGAAAGTCGACGCAGTCACGATAAAGAGAGGAACGACGTGGGATATAAAGGTGAGGCTAGAGCGTTGCACCTCCCCCCAATGTACGCGAGACCTTAAGCTTGAGCACGCGACGCACTCTTTTTTAGAATCCGAGTAATTACTAACGATTTTTCGCTTGGCCTAGTTCCCAGTCGTCGCACCGACGACGGCATCTCTCTCCTCTCTCCTTCCGCGACACATGCGCTACCCAGCCAGCTTCTCCGTGGCTGGAGATTATTTCTACTTTTTAATTATGGCGCTCCACCGAGTCGCGAAGGAAGCGAACGAGAAACGAGTGAACTACTCCAGGTATACGAGCGACAGACGGAGGTAGGAGGAGGAGGAGAAGGGGGCAAACGCGACTCTGCAAGCGTAGGAGGAAGATGTTGCTCGTTCGAGGTGCGGGTCGCTTCGTCAACGTCTTCGTCGCTATTCCAAAGACCGAGTGGTCGATTCTTTCAACTGGGATCAAATTCGACGCCTGGAATCGTGGGAAGAGCCTACGTAGGGAGAAAAGGATGCTGGGCTTGTTTTCGAGTTTCAGTAATGCGCGAGTTTCCGCCACGAGTTCCTCGGGCTAAATGTAGAGGTTATGAGAAATGTAGGGTTATTTCCTATTTTCAGATCGCGAGAGGTTAATGGGTTCGCGAAGGGGTGCCCTAAAATCGTGCGTTTCCTTAGATAAAGTAACTGAACTATCGGGTGATAGTTTTACCATGTAACGATGTCGTCGAGTTCTTCAGCCGTACGTAAAAATTCTAAACGAAAGTTCAACGTCTTTTAATCGGGCGTATTCCTTGTAGTATCGATCGTCCGACCATTAAAACGTTCTTCCTGATCTTATTAAGGAAGAAGGTGTGATTTAAAATCCGTTAGTATCACTGGTGGTACATTCTCTGTTGTCCCGTCAGTCAATTGTCCACAATTCACAATATACCACAACATCCTGGCTGACGATCGACTGACGGGACAATCGAGAATGTACCACGTGATATGTGGTAGAAATGTACCATCGGTGGTACACTAGCGAAGAAGTTAATCTCGTGATTTCAAATAAGTGTCCCACGAATGGAGAAAAATTGTTTGTTTCGATCCGTTTCAAAGTCCAGTCGCCGATCGTTTCGTCGTTCGATCGGCACGATTCCGTGGGCTCGTCGTGGTCGCATGCGCGTTCGTCGTACACGTTGGCTCGAGTCCAAATCCAACCGATAAGGTGGCACTTAAGTGCGAACACGAAGAACCAATTTGCGCGTACTTCAGCTCCGCCACGTTTCCGCGTCTGTGTTCATAAAGACGACGACTTTGCCAATGAAGATCCTTCGATATTTTTCTTTTCTTCTTCTCTATCCTCCTTTCTCTTCACTGACTCTCCTTCCTTCTTTCCCTCCTTTTTCTTCGCGTTTACACACACACAGATACACACGGAGTGTAAATCGAGTCTCATGATAGAATCGAGAGAGAGAGGAAAGTCCCAAAGACGGCGTGGAATTCGAAGAAAAATGAAGGCAAAGAGTGAAATTCTACCGGTGCAAAGATCGGAATACGAAGAAGTTGAAGTTGGATGCACTTTTTCAAAAGCAAACTTTCGGTCGGGTCGCGGTGAAGTCGCGAGACCTCGCGTATCGAGGATTTTCACCTTGTTCGGCGCTCGCTCGTGTTATGTCGTCCCTTTCGTCGGTCGGCCTTTTCACTGGAACCTCGGCTAGCTTTAAGAAGCTCACCGTCCTTCTCTCGCACCTCGCTACAATTCGTCGCACTCTCGTACGATTCATCGTCTCTCGTTAAATTCGTTTCTTCCATCGCCCGGAACACCGTGTCGATACACTCGATGGCGCGTTGCTCGCGATTTCGCAGCAGCGTCGCCTTAAGGGACTAGTTTCCACTTCGTAACTCGCGTCGATACGTCGAGATCAAGGCCGTAAAAGAAATTCGAACTCTCCTGGTTTCTCCGTCTTGCATTTTTTCAGTCTTTCAAAAAAGTGCGGATACGCGAGAAAAGAAGTAGAGAAATCGCGAGGAAGGGGAGGAGGGTGATAGGGCGAAGGGCGAATTAACGATGCGCAATGGAACAGGTGGGTAGAAGGCAATGTAGAGACGGGGGTGGCGATAAAGGCGTCGCGACAGATGCGCTTTACCAAACGCAACCTAATTAAACGAATACATCGCCGTGTAATTAAATTCGCGGCCGACCCACGAGTTTAATCGCTGGATCCAATCGACGTATTTGCACTTCTTCAGATCGGTCAAGAGTGGAACTGAATCGTCTTCGATAGGAAGGGCAAAGTTGGTCGTTTGGATTAGAAATTTGATCGGTAACGACTCTAGTGATCGGCCGAGTATTAGGCGACCATGGTTGTGGGAGTTGAGTGGATATCTTTTAACATACAAGATTACATCGATGAGCCCATAATCTTCTCCTTTATGTTCTACTTTTAGGAGCATTTTTAGCAGTGCGAGTCAACTCACGCGCAAAGTCCGTTAGACCACTAGTAGGTATAAAACTGTTCAGATACTTCGATCACGACCTTGGGAATCATTAATCTTTCGAAAGACGCTATTTAAGTTAGCCCAAAAGCTCATGGCGATCGATTCCGTGCAGAACGTCATTCCATACAACGTTCCTCCGTTGAGCCAAATGAAAACCTTTAACCAGACCCTAAGAGTCGGAAGGCTTCGGATTCCCCAAGCCTCCGCTAATCTCAATTATCGTCGTTATTCTCATCTCGCTGCGACGATGGATCGCGATAAATAGACGGAGGAACCGGAATATCCTCGAGACGCGGAGACGAGCGGAATTTCCGTTTGTCTCGCCTCGTCTTGTCTACTTTAGTCCCGGCTCGAAGTTGGCTCGAATATCGGCAGCACGTGGCGGTAGCGCGAGCAAATCGCACGGGGGAGAAACTTCGATCGCACGGAGGAACTTGGTCTCGCTTCGTTGGACGTCCGTCCGTCCGTCTGCCTGTCTGTCTGTTCGTCTTTTCAGCGGACTTCCTGCTTTTCGCTTCCACGATTGCGTCAACCTCCTCTCCGCCAGGAGGAGGAGATTCTCTCCTCTTATTTCGATCTTCTGGCGTTTACCAAATACGATTTCAAAGGCGATTAAAAGTCGTTCGAGTCTGACAGACATCGAGTCGTGCCTCGAACGACCAAGAAACTATCCTCCGTGAGGACGATCGCGTTCGATGGCTTTGCTTATCGCCAGGTCTAGCTTCTGTTCGAGATGGAATTTCTCTCGGCACTCTTTCCTCTTCTTATCGTTTCGATATCGATTATGAACTTATCTTAGCCACCTAACTTCGAAAATCGTATTGAAAAGTTCCATGGACCCTAAGGAATTTCTCTCTTTCTCTGTCTTTGCCTGTTAGACCAACAGGAGTCTTCGCGAATATTGTTGAAAGTGACGTCACCGTCTCGATCGTACTACAATATACGATAGGCGTTCAGTCAATGCCAGCGTCTATCTTGAGAAATATTTGTCTTATTATCGAGCAATAAGCGCTTGTTTTACTCCATTACATCGAACTTTACTTGATCGGTACAGTTCTGCGCTTTCAATTCCTCAAAACCCAACGAACATCGACGAGAAAAAGCTTAGTTTCCCCAGAGAGATACTTACTTTCTTATCGTTCACCATTTCTCGCTCGATCGATGAAGATGAAGTCTTATCGCGTTTCAAGGCCGTTCGATCGGCGGAATTCAGCCAAACGTAAGGATTTAAATCGAACTCGGAACGATTGCGTTAAAGTAACGGGAACGCCAACCACAGAGACCAGAAAAGCGATCTCTACGCTCCGGACGATTGCCCGGCATAAATTGAGCGCGAATTCAGGGGCGTTCGAAAGAAACGTTCCGCCATTGCGTTTAAATGGGAGAGAAGGAGACGTAGGGGACTCTTTGTCGTAGCGGTGATGCCGATGCCGTCGCCGGTGGCAAGCGGAAAAGGGAAGGCCCTCGACTCGATCCCGAGCTATGAAGTCAACCGCAGGAAGAGGCTTATGCAAGCTGGCAAACATTCGCGGAAAAGCTTCGCTCCGTAATATCAGCTTTCCTTGAGTACGGACCTAACGTCGATGTTGCGTCGTCGCGCGCCCGTAGATCGAGAATAAGTCAGTGGGAAGTCGCGGCACTGGCACTCGTCGATCCTACCGCTATTGCCACTGTGACGAAGACCATTACGACGACTACGACGACGATGATGATGAATAAGTACCACTGGCATTGTTCGCTAATGGATTTACTTCCGTCCGGTCGCCAGGCAGCCCCTCGGTAGACGAGGAAAAGAGAGCAAAGAGAAAAGCTCGTCGCTGCCGGCGCAACGATATCTTGACTTTGCGTTCGAGACTAAGTGAGTAAAGGAAGAAGAGTAAGTAAGTAAGTAAGTAAGTAAGTAGGTTATGAAGTAAGTTGGTCGTAGAAGCTGCTAACATCGTGGGTTCGACGAGTATCCGCGATCGTACATGGAGACGTATGTTGGTATCGACGTAGGGGTTGCATCGCGAAAGATAAACTCGAATATGGACGGTTTTTTATTTCTTAATTAGATCGATACGTGCATTGGGGAATACCCTGGTTTTCTTCGGGCTGGAAACGCATCGTGGTAGCTAGGCGTATACCTGCGAGCCGTGTTGACGCATCGACAATAAGAAGAAACTCGCGCGTTTCGAGAGCTCCGTTCAGCTCGATAAAGTAGGGTGTGATTGGCTATCGATCGGCGGCTAAACTCGGGAAAGTTAAGGATCATATATGGTGATTCAATCTGGGTGAAGTCGAGAGGTAGGAAGACGAGAGAATCGATTTAATATGGAGTTAGTTAACGCAACGAATTTGGGGAGTGATAAAAGGTTTTCTCGTTGGTTCTTCCGTTTCGCCATGTTGTTTCGATACGAGGTTAAAACGGGCATCGCGCGATTGGTAAAGATTTCGAGTTAAAGGTAAGTCGGGGGACTGGATAGCAGAGATTATCTCCAATTCGTTTTGATCGCTACGAATAAATCGGAAAGAAATTTGAAATTTCTCGAAACTCGCCGACAGCGAAGAGGATTACCAGAAACTTCTCGAACGAGAGGAAGAATTCGATATAAGTTGCGAATACCAGCAGTGACGTTGCCGCTCCGTTGCCACTGTTTTACAATCACTACTGCTACTACTACTATTATCAATTACTATTACAATACTACTAATACTACCATTCTTACTACTACTACGTGTATTTGCAGCGTGCAAGCATCGTTCGTGTCTCTTCGAATCGATCCTGAAACGATAGGCGTAATTATGAACGGTCGAGATGGAGACTGGTAAACATGGAAGATAAATTAACGCCTTGCATTGTTGATTCGTGATTCGAACGATGTCGACTCAATCACGAAGCTACGTGGATATTAGGGATTGGGAGAAGATAGGAAGATCTTGGGATCAGGAAATACCGGCGATCGAACTTCTACGACGGGACTGATCCAAGGAAACACTAGATTCGTCTCTTTCGTCATTTACTGTAGGCTGGTCCTACCAAAACCTAATGCAAACGAATCACCTAATTCAATCCAAAGAAAGACTATGCGTATCAAAGAAGAACATCTGAATTGTCCAATCGTAATTAGCCACTAAAAGGAAACGCATCGTCGATCTTTTTTTAATTTATGGAAACTTCCAGGATGGGATTGATCCAAAGAAAGACTAAGCGCATCAAAGAAGAATATCTGAATTGTCCAGTAGTAATTAGCCACGAAAAGGAAACGCATCGTCTATCTTAATTTATCGAAACTTGGTCGTTTGGGGTTTGCATTTGATTCCACGGGTTTAATTCGGCGCTGGTGAAACGATCGAGATACGATCACCCATGAATATCCCAGCCGAGGAGTGGGAAAACTCTCGAGTTTAGGTGTCGTGATCGATAATAACGGAGGTAAATTAACGCCAGGACCTGGACGAATGAATCATCCAGCTACAAGGTTCCGAATTCATCTTCCAACACGCAAGAACCGACCGAGGGACGTTCGTGGACGGTTGCTTTTTCCGTGACGTCACGGAGAGTTCGATTTAAGCCGGAACGTCGCTCCCACGTCGGCACTGTCGACCTTAAACTCGTCCAAGTCGGTGTCGTCCGACCGGACATCCGCTCCGCGTTCGAGACTTAACCCTACTCGAATCCTCGCCGCTAGGAAGCCGACAGCGAGCTACGGCCCTTCCTTTCCAGTGACACGTTCGAATCCACCGGCGCCTTCTCCATCCATCCCTCGAACGAAGACGAATGTGGACGCGGCTTCGACCCTCTATCTCGGGCCATATCAAACGTTTCCCACTTTAACGCTCGTCAGTCTCCACCACGACGCATCGGAGAGGCCGAAGCGATCCCACCGCGAAATTAGAGAACCATCGAGATCGACGTTCGAACGTCCTAACGGCGAGTGGAGCCCGTTCTAGCGTCGATCTACTAGATTCCAGCTGAATCTATCGAAGTTCGGACACCTCGTCTGTTTGGTCGTCGTTTTTGTCGAGAAAGATAAAAGGTTAAATATCGATGAAAGTTTAAAACGAAAGTAGCGCGATATTCGACAAAGATATTCTACGTAGAGTGGCTACTCTAAGAGTTTGCTTTATCAGGTAGGGTCGAACTAAAGGGAAAAGTTTGCATTGTTTTACTTTTCAACTATATGGGAACTTTTTCTAGGTATTAAATGACCTAAATTGTCGATCGCGTCGTCGACACGCGACGTAAAGAACGGTAATCGTAATCCATCGTTAACGGACGATAGGTACCGTCGTCGTCGTTATCGTTATCACTGTTGTCGTTACCCCGCATTGGATTCTCGAGGATGCGGACGGATACGGAGCTCAAGCAGCCAAACCAACCACCATCCGGATAACGAGTGCTTTCTGTTTTGCCCTCATCCATCCCAGGGTAGCGGTACACTAACGATGCCCGGCATTCGAGTCCGTCTCTCGCTCGCATGTTGCCGATGATACAGGCCGTGCTGGTCTTCTCTTCTCCGACGCAACGGTCTGGTGTCTGGGTGGAGAAGGGGGCGCGCGCGGTGGAGACGGCGCAGCCAGGTGAAGAGGTTAGGTACCATCGGCCAGGTATCCGTAAGCGGGGCTTCATTTTGCCGCTCGCGAAAGTACGAGAACCGATGAAAAGTTTCTTAATATCGGATGGAAACGGAAACTGCGACCTCGTACGAAAGTTCACAGACGGTATCTGCTGTCCTCTACTCTCTTTCCGACTAACCTTCTCTTCACGCACGCGTAATCTTCTTTCTTATCCTTTAAATTCGATTTTCTTGGTTCGTCCTTTTCTTTCCCATGTTTCTATCTTCTTCCTTGCTTTTTCAGTTTTTCCTATCTCTCTTTCTCTTCACGCGTACCTAACCCTCTTACTTATCCTGTCAATTCTACAATTTCTAGGTTCTTGCCTTTTTCGATGTTTAGATCTGTTTCCTTCTTTTCTTCATCCTTGTCTTCTCCCAAACTTCGACCTTTCTTCCGTTAAATTTATATTCCTTGCGATTCTTTTCGACACGGGTTGGAGTATCGGGAAGATTCTTGGATATTAAAGCACGTTTCAGCCTTGGTGCCGATACACGAACATCTTCTTCGATATGAATGGACGGAACAGCAACTGACCATATGTCAAACTGGTCAACTTTAGTCTTTCATTCGACCAGCACGAAAACGACGACGTCGACTACTAGACTACCACTATCATCACTACTACTACTGGTACTACTACTGGTACTGCTACAACGATGAAGACACGTGCGAGCCTTTGATAATAAATTGCAGGAAATCGTTTGGCTTTTCACTCGACTCCCGTGAACACCCCCGCCTCTACTGCGTTCGATGGCAGCAACGACGACGATTACTTCGTAATTTTCCCTTCGTTATCGGGTGAAAGGGGGGACTTTGAGGTAACTCGTGAGACGAGAGCAAAGCACTCGATCATTTTCCTCGACGGTTAGTTCGTTCGAACAGTAAGATTCAGTATTGATCACGCGTGCAGGGTTCGTTCTAGGAGTTGGAAGTTTTCTTCGAACCGAGTCCTTCCATCGAGCGTCCTTGGATTCCACGTTAGGTCGAATTTAACGCGGGGGTGGCGCGACGCGGCTACGCGAATTCGTCGAGTCGTTGAATTTTGACACGCGCGAAACCGCGTCTGGAGGAGACGAGCAACGTTTCGCCTTTCCTTACTTTAGCGATTTTAACATTTCGTGATTTTTGTGGCCCAAATTCGAACGAGAATAAAGCAATAAGCGGGAATACCAAAGATAAAGAGGTAAACAAATTTTTATGTTACGTATTCCATTAAATTCCTTTTAAAAATCCAACTGAAAATCTTGCTTAATTTGAACAAGAAGAGCGTCACTCATATTTGGACGACGGGCTCCGATGAAAGCGTAGGCGTCACCCAGATATGGGTGACGTGGCGACGACGAACGTATTAATCGCGGAGGCGCATAATTATTTCCACGGCTTTTCTATCTTTTTTCTGAGTGCCTTTCGACATCGCGCTTTCTCTCTGTCTCGCACACCGCCAGCCAGTTCGTCGCCCCTTTCGTCGCAATCCCGAATATATGCAGGGACAACCGACGAAAGCCATTTCCATTTATACGTCCGGCCAGGTGGACGGCGCAGCTCCTACCTGCCGGCGAATACCGGGGCCAAACGACGAAAGAATGGGGAATGAGAGATACGTTGAACGAAGTGAGCTTCATAATCCCCAGGAATATTCATAATATGCATATTTCGTCTTTAAGCGATGAGCTTTTGTAACGTTCGATGTCGTTCGACGAACTTTCGCCAGGAAGGAAGAGCGCGACGGTCTTTTATCGCCGGGACGATATTTTATGCGGTAGGAATTACGGACAGGGTCGGGCAAAATGGAGGACGGACGGTAGGGAAGGGCCAAGGGAGGATCGTTATCGACTGCCTCCACGAAAGGTGGAGTTGGGTGGTGTCGAATCGGATTCGTAGAGTCGATTCGACTTGACCGGACTTAACACTTTGCCGGGCGCACGTTCATCGAATTGTCGTTAAGTTGGCGCTGGAATGCCACGCAGGTTCGACTAATTTCAGTAGAACTTTAGTAGTGATGTAAGATTTTCACGAAAGACGAACAGACCTTCGAAAGATAGCTGTAAAAATTTCATAACAATCCGACGTTTGGTTTAAAAGTTACAGTGGTTTTAGCGAAACAAAAGAATTTCGTCTGTTGATAAAACATTGCTTTTGATGGAGGAAAAACACCATTGAAACGAAAGCTGGACTTGATGAAGTGTTATCGCCTGGTTTACTAAATTTAAATACGACACGCTCTGGTCGCCCGAAAGAGGTGGTTACATCGGAAAACATCAAAAAAGTGCACAAAATAGTTTTGGAAAATCGTAAAGTGAAGCTGCAAGAGATAGCTGAACTCTAAAGATATCAAAGGAGCGTGTAGGCTTTATTTTACATTACCGGGCATTATTTTCAGACCGGGAACTTATCAGCCGATGTGATAAAATTATCCCGCTTGGTCGATGGCTCCACTCGATCGACACCG
Source organism: Liostenogaster flavolineata (assembly GCA_025433975.1). Classification (NCBI taxonomy): domain Eukaryota; kingdom Metazoa; phylum Arthropoda; class Insecta; order Hymenoptera; family Vespidae; genus Liostenogaster; species Liostenogaster flavolineata. The sequence goes on from JAITYT010001397.1 coordinate 213,673, forward strand.
GGAACTCGTCCATCAAATCGGACCAGGCGCATTTAAGATCGAGGGACGTCTGCTACCTTTCTTTCTTGGATTGACTCCTCGAGAGGCGGATAAAGTGCGCACCCACGTGGCCATGCTCCGATCTCAAGACTCCATCGCGCGTTTGGTGAACGAAAGTGGTTGAGTTTTGCCGAGATCGTTGGCTCTTGGCTACTGATGATCATCGGATCATCTGTATCCATCGTATTTCAGGTTCGACATTTCAATTGTTCGAGTGACCGTCGGACATTGGCATAGTTTTAGCATAGCATAGCTTAGCACAGCGTTAACATGGTTAGCTAAAGTTAGCAACTATGGTTGTAATCGTTCAACTTCAACCGATCGCTGGGAAGATCAATAGGTAATTCGGACATCTTTAGCGAACTCAAGACGTTCCTAACAGCGTCGTTGACGAGAATCGAGTCTACGGCCTTTGGGAAGCTCGCAGATTGGATCGCACGATTTTCTCGAACTAGCCAGAAGTCGGCAAATGTCGGTACCAGTGGACGACAACTTTCACGCGGGGAACTTTTCTCGCTCACCATTCTCGCGTTCCGCAATCCGATGAAAAGATCGACGCCGAAACTCGGTTGACGAGAGTTTCGCGGTAGTTTCAAGTCCGATTAAACCTCTTCGATGCAAAGAAGAAGGAAAAGAAAAAACCAGAGTACAAGAAGAGAAAAGAAGCACCAGCGTCACCTTCTCAAACGTTGGATGTAGGTCAATTTTCTCGATCGGTCAAAAAGCCTATAGGTCACTCACTCGAAATAATTTAGCGACGATCGATCCCACCCGACTGAAAATAGAGACTACCGTCCTCGATAAACGCGATCAATTCCTAGAAATCCACGGACACGATCGCGCTTGCTTCGGCGCCAGTTCGCGCGAGCCCTGATCCACCCGATCCTTCCAAGCCATATTCGATTATGGCTCGGAGACGGCTTCCAAGGCAAACGTCGGCGCGCCACCAGCTCCATCAGCTTCACCAGCTCTACCAGCTCCACCAGCTCCACGATGAGAGGTCATAGTCGATGCTCGGTTCTCGACCACTGAACTTTCGCCTTGTCGTTGTTCCGCACTTTGGAAATTTGAAAATCGAGTTTGCAAAGGATCAACTTCTCTCTCTCTCTCTCTCTCTCTCCCTTTCCTCACCCCCCACGTGCAGTTTAGCGATACAGCGAGCTTACGACGGCGGTTAGGCCGTAATTAGGATGATTAATCCTCCGCGGTCGTATTTAGCTTATCCGTGTCATCGCAACGGCGTCGAATCGCGTCATCTTAGCGACTCGCTCGACAGCCCAAAATAAATCGCATTTGCTACCGAAGCGAATCGTTTCTTACTCCAGGATCGTAATAATGTTTGCACCATTCGGAGAGGTTAAAGGCGATTATAAATAAAAGCGAGCGACCTGCCTCGCGAGAGCTCGAACGTTTCGCGTCCGTGTTCAACGCGAGAAGCGTCGCGATACGACTTTCACTTGAGATTTTTTGGCTTCTCGCTCGACTAGGCGGAATGGAAAGTTTGTCGGACCGATCCAGCTTGGCCTTTCCAAAAGACGAAAATATTCTAAAGTCGATGCTAAATTCCGCGTTATGATCATTCATAAAGGAGGATGATTCGAACTGGTAGAACGGATTGAAATGGATTGGAATTCCTTCGGAGTATAGTCGATCCTGGGACGTCGAGGAAATTTTCATCGATGGGATCGCGATAAGCGCGATATCAGGATGCCCGTGTCCTGCGATCGCGAGTAAAAGCGTCCCAACTATCGCGGCAGGGACGGACGTCGGCGCCTACCAATCCGCGATGACGTCGTAACGAGAAAATTCAATTAGAGTAACTCGTATGGTATCGAGATGTTCGAAAGCAATTTGTTCGTTTGCCGTGGATACCGCGATTGCAGAGCGTCTCGTATGGCTTTATCGGACACGATGGTCAATCTTCAGCAATTGGAGCCGTCTTTTATCAATCTTGTCTCAAAAATAAAAATAGTAATTATAATCGTAACATAATATCGAGCAACAACTTTTGAATAATAATATTCCGCATAAAACCTTGCCAAATTGGGATACACACTAAACCAACTTTTGGCTCCATTTTCGTGCCCGGTAAATATGGTCACCCGTAGTAGTGAAAGTGTTAAGGAAATATTATAATACTTTAACTAAAAAATAACATAATATCGAGCAACAACTTTTGAATAATAATATTCCGCATAAAACTTTGCCAAATTGGGATACACACTAATCCAACTTTTGGCTCCATTTTCGTGGCCGGTGATTGTAGTCACCCATCGTGTATGGGTGGCGTCTTATGGCGACTGACTATATAGTCAGTAGCGAAAGGTTTAGAACCCGTGCTTCGATTCTTGTCGAGATCAGCTTCGGTCGATTCATTTACATCGCTCGAGAAATTTTCTCCCGGCAAAAATACCGGCGTAACGCGAATCGCACACGACGAGAACACCGCGTTCGCGTCGGTTCGATAATTTCAGGGGAGTTCGGCACGTGTACGCGCACCGATTGGGACGAAACGGGTCTCGACGGCGCCTCTTCGTCCCATGACGGTTCTTCGTACGCGTCATCGTCATCATCGCCGCCACCTCCATCGTCATTGAATATTCATCGACGCGGAGCGCACGCATCGAGCTTATTACAATTTACTCGCCGGCTTTGGTTCTCTATGAAAAACGCAGTGACGTCATCGTATCGTCATTGACAATAACAATAAGCACGGTTCTAGTACGGCTCGTCGATAATTGCAGCAGCGCCCTTTCGTCGCTGTCATCGTTATCACGATCGAGTAGGATTCTGCTATTGATTCCCTTGTGAAGGGGTTACGTAAGTAAGAGAGAAGGAGAAAAACAGAGAGAGAAAGAGAATGTTTGGAAAAATTCAAAAGAGGAAATTTTATTAGCATCGTTGCACGCGACACGAGAGATAGTCACTTAACCAGGGGCTCGCATTGTCACGTCAAACTTGCCACGGGTTAAAATAATCAAATGATTTGAATATTAACAATCGTTTTCAACACTGATGAAACTTTAGCGCAAGGAACGGACGTTTAAAATTGTCAGATGCGAGTATAGAGGATGGCGCGGTGTCCTAGCCGATCCTTCGGAAGCGCGGAGCTTGTTTTTCCAGCCGATGGCTCAGTTACAAATCCCAAACTCATCCTGTGGTGGCTTTTTGGAAACTTTTTTGGTTTCATTGGCATCGTCGGAGCCTCGGCAGGACATCAGCGCGAAATTTACAAAATCTATGGCCTTCGATAGGTCCAAAACATCGATTAATCGCCACATCTTTCACACTTTTACACTCTCGATTATCGTATCGATTCCACCTCATCCTTCCCTTGCTTTCTTTTTTTCGATTTTTGTTCTTTCTCTCGTCGTCAATGTCTTTCATCTCCGTTTCGAAAGGTCGCCTCTTCCTTTTTCCTTTCCGCGCGCTTCTCTTAGCGGACGGCAGGTATTTGCATAGGTACGTAATTTATCACCATTCCCCTCGCTCCCCTTACTTTTGTTTTTCCCTGGTCTTCCTCCTCTTGCTCTCTCGTCGACTGGTCCGTTCGTCGTTCTCTTTTTCGTCGCAACACAGTAGCGTCGTAATTTTCGCAGTCGAGCTCGCGTGCATGCATGTGCCAATTAGTGGTGAGGATCCCTTGCGAACCTTAAACCATCCTAATTATGTAACGTCATCGATCCAGCCGGAACTCGAGCTCGTGGAACGCGAGAACTGTGTGCGCTTCGTATTTTGGATCAAACGTTCGGTATCCCAAGAATCGGAATTGGAAAAAAGGAGGACAGACGGGAGACATCCCACGCGAAATTTTTAACGAACGCAAATCGACGTAACCTTTAAGGAAGCGTATCAGAATTTTTCTTAGATATGGAAGAGAAATTTTTTTGCGTTATCGATTCTTAATCAGAATCAACGCGAACTACGCGGACTGATTTTAGCAACCTTCTTTTACTGTGTTTTATTATATGATTTTTTATTCTATATCGTGCTTTAAAAAGGCAGAAAAAGTTGGCGAGTAGTTGCTGACGATTTTGGGTCAAGATGACCGATGACCGATGACAACTGAAATAAAGAAACCGGACCTTCAATTTTTGGCTAAATTCGCAAAAAATCCTAAACTTAAAGGCAGGGAAAATGATCAAAGATCGAAATGCTGAATTTCGTCAAAATCGACGAGGTTATTCCTGCTGTGAGGAAACGATCGAAGGTCGCGTCGGACTTCGGTTAGCCGATCGCGATCGTTTCGTCGGCGAATCGATATCTGAAAAGTCGTTCGTCGTTTTATCGCGATTGATAATCCGACGAGAATCGTCCTCTCGACGAAATATGAAAATTCGATGGAACCCTCTGCGAACAGATTTATTCGGGAAAGTTGGATTAATTCTCGAAATCCTTAGAATTGCGAAGGGCGACGGCGAACGGCGCGAATTAAAGATTCGCTCTAGAACAAAAAGAGACGAAGTGGAACGGGTGGAAAAGCGGAGAAAAAGAATCCGGCAATCGTGTGCCGCTAACGAGCGCGAACTCTCGAAATTAATTTAAAAAATTAAAGATATCGAACGAAAATAATCGAAGTGCCAGCTTGAAGATCGCTTGAAGATCGTTTGAAGAATCCTCGAGGAGGTCGAAAGGCGGCGGATTCTTCTCTCTTCTCTTCGGAACTTTGGAACTTCCACCGTGTCCGAAGAGCGAAATATAGTTGCAACGCGAAATTCCGACGGCAAGACTCCTTTAAAAGGCCGGCGATCACCGCCTAAAAAAGGAATGGATGCTCCTCGAAATGTAATTAAGATCGCTAATTGGGATTACTTAACGAGGATAAAGGTTACGAAGTATCTCGGATAAATCGTGCGGCTGTCTCAATTGCGGGACGAAGTTTCCCATCGAATGCATATTTTAGAGGGAGAGGAGGATAAGAAAAGGCTTCTCTTCTTGCTCGTAGGTCGTAAATACGGTTTCCAATAAGATGGTCGGCTCGGGTGCGGTGTTAAGACGATCAATCATAGACGAATGACTCGCTAATGCAAATTAAGAAAATGATGAGGCAAACGAGAGCTTTTAGATCGAATATTAAGTATTTAATAATTAAGTTGTAAAGTAGTGATAAGTAGTCTTGATATTTGTTGCTCAATAATATGAATACATTTCTTTGATAATCAGGTCTGTCGACTTCGCGAAAACTTCGTTATAAAAGTACTCGATCGTTTCGAGATAAAACTTTTTCTGCTCTTGTTGTCTTGGACGCGTGCCACGCGTCCTTGAGTGTCACTCGACTTCCCGCGTCCAGTTAATTCAATCGCGACGCGGCCATCATTGGCTACTTTCCACGAACATTAGCTCGGCCGATTAGAACGGACCTCGGATCCACAAGTGTTGAGGTATTCCTTAATTCCCGTAATATGGAAATATTCCGTAATATCGGAAATGCAGATTAAACACGACCGATGTCCAACTTGTCTGGGCCGTAGAAGAACAAAAACCTCTGAACGATAAGAAATTCGGGGTTTATCGAAACAGTCTCCGGATCCTAAGAAGAGCAACGGGCATCAGTTTCTACACTATTTCGAGTATTTCATCGGATGCAGAGCCGTCCAATGGGTCGAAATACGTAGGAACGCTGCGTTCTCCCACACATGGGAACACTACATACAGAGCAGTTCGAAGCGATTCAGGAGGCAAGGTACCGGTCCCTCGAAACTTTCGAAGACGGAAATGCAGATTTAACACGGCCGATGTCCAAGTTGCCTGGCGTCCACGACGGTACGGGCTTCGGTCGGTAGACGGAAATGCGGCCAGGCTAATCTCCAGTTAATTAAACGAACCGCGCTTACTCTTATTCTCTCCTCGCCTCCTCGCCTCTTCGGCTCTCTTCTCTTCGTTCGAGCCGTTTCTCCGTCCCTCGACTCGCACCATCTCCGATATCCGGTACGTAACGAGGGCTTCGGCTCCGGTCGAGTTACCGGTTCGACGCGGATCTCTCGAAAATGATCGATTCGTACGGACGGAAGTTCGTGGGCGACTCTTCTTAGATTCCGCCGGTAGGACGAAGAGCCCGAGTAGAAGGGGAAATAAAACTCGACGGACATCAATGATTCGTTCTGCAGGGTCAAGTCGATCATAATTAAGCCGGAGAGAAATCGAACGATTTAACTCGGCATTCGCACGCTCCGGTGGCTAACCGATATAACTGCAAAGGAAGACTGCACCTGGCTTTCGTTATCGCTACCCGCTAAATTGCACGATCCCACCGAAGTCGAATTAGATTTCAAGGACGCGGACTTCCAAGCTAATCGCGTGGAATTGAACACGGCGCGACTGGAACAGTTCCTTGGAAAGAGTCGTGATCGATCCGAGCGAATAAGCAATAAATAATCGTGGCACTCGTTATCGATTTTCATCCGTTTGGGAAGAGACATTTCGCATGATAAACTCCCGATGGAGCTAACGATCACTCCAGTCGCTCTTAAACGACTTCATCACTGATCTACCCAACGATCGAACATCAACAAATTATCCTAGGGAATCACCTCCAAAATCCAGCCTCGATTTCCAATGCCCGAAACAATATTTGTCCGCGAGTGCCGCGACATTTTAGTTCCGTCGATCCCCCGATTGTCCCTTCCCACCTCTCAATTGTCCACCGCGAATCAGTCTCCCGTTATTTACCGCTGTCGCGCTTTAACGCCGCGACTCCCGTTGTTTCGCGTTACCTAGGCATTCGTCGTCCGAAAGTAACTCGACATTCATTTATTCAAATTTTAATCAGCCAAGCATTTCGGTGAACTCCCCGTACACGAGAAGCGGAACAGGACGAACCGAGAGCGGTGGGCTCGCAATCCCAACGTACTAGCGCGAGCAAACGACGAAGACGGACCTCCTTGGACGAGGGAAGGGGGAACCGAGTTGGCCTCTCCTTCGCGTAGGAGCCAAGCGTCGCTCTCGCATGCAAATGCGCCTTCCAACTAGCTACAAGATAATAAACGCAGGCTAGTTACGTGTTCGCTTAAATGGCGCGCTCTTTGTTCGCGGAAAAATATGCCGCCGGTGCTGGGGAGTAGCCCGCTCTTTGCCTACGTTGCTCTGGCAGGGATCCAGACCGATCGACCAACAGGACCGGCCGGTCGATCGACCGAGCAAGCTTCCTCCAGCGGAAGTCGCCACCGAGATTTATGCGGCTATTAATTCCTCCAAAACTCACCAGCACCACGTCGGTGGTTTTCTATCCTCCGGCTTCGCTCGGTACTCCTCTCTTTCCACCCCCTCTCATCCCCTAACCCCCTTCTCTCCTTTCCTTCCAGCCGAAAGGCGGATGGAACGTCTCGCGTAACCGTGTCTGATTTATCCAGTCCTCTTGCTCGCTAATAACTTCGTTGTTAACGATTTCCCTCCTGGCGACATCAGCAGGAGGATCGAACGTTTCGAGGTTTCCATCTTCCCATGGGTACACGCTACCGATCGCGTTTGAATTCGCCTTTCGAATCGAGGAGGTGCCGACTTGCTTCGGGGATCGTGAAATCGCAAAAAAAACGTAATCCTGATGGTAGGAAATAGAGGGTAAGTGTTGCAATATACATACGTCTTTATATGCGTAAGCAGCGCCATTTGGCAGTAATAATGGATAAGAATCGTAATATAATAAATAATTGTATATAAGGAAATAGTTGCCTGTCAAAGATTATTTAATCACGAGCAAGTTTTATCATAGACATCGGGAAAGGAGAGTCGAGTCGAGTTTGTTCTAATGGTTCGACCTATATCGGTTTGAGTTTCGTACGTCTAGTCGTGATCGATAGTTGGATCTTCTTGCGATTGGTTGGGTATCTCGTGGTAATGAATCTTTAACGGCGGAGTGATCATGCTCAGCACTCCGACGCATTCGAAGTCGTTCGAATTAAGAGGAGAATAACTGCGAGTTCGAACCGACATTCGAGGGATATAAATTACCCTTTCGTTTCGAAAGGAGATGGAGGGGAAGGGGGCGATAGCCGTAAAAATTGGTGTAGCATGACGCCGACAGAGATTCGTCGAAAAACCAATGGAGATTTTTCTCTGTTCGATCGAATCGCTCTCGGAATAGCTGCGAATTCTCGGTTCTTACTCGGTGCTCTCGAGTCCTCCGAAAATCCCCGTGGTATCGTATCGTTATGGTCCGTAAAACACGGAGACATTAGCGAGCACTTAACTGCTCGTTCTCGAAGTCGTTAGATCGGCGGGCGATTGAACGTCCCAAAAACGAGAAGACCCGAACCAGCTTGGAATTATTTTACTTCGCGATACCGACGCTCGACTCGGGCGAGCGGATTTGGCGATTCGCCGTGATAATCAAGAGCCAAAATAGGCTGGAAGAGACAGGGAAAAGGATGGATAAATAGACGGAGTAAGGGAGAAAGAGAGAGGGCATTCAAAGATTCGTGGGAGAGACTTAACTTTGGAGAATATGCCTCAGAAAGAAGGAAAGACTTCGATGATCGACTTGCACCAATACGGTGAACTCGTTAGAGCCTATCTTTCCTAAATCTTCCCCCAGAATACATCGATGCATCGTCGGATAGATGAACATCGATAACGTTGTCTAATCACGGGACTCTACGATAAATTGAAACTCTTTCCCTATCGACCCTAGAATCATCAAAACTGAAGTAAAACACCGAGACATTAGCGAGCACTTAACACCACGTTCTCTAGGTCGTTAGATCATCAAAATTGAATCTAACGATCCTCTCTCATCCTTTCCGTGCGTATTTTACCTGGAGAAAAGAGAGAAGCGCGAGCAGCGTCGAAAGGAAAGCCGAAATGAAAGAATGGAAAAGACAAACGAAGAGGGGTAAATTCAAGGAAACCCCAAGTGCAAGTCAAAGCTAACGGGAGAAAGGAAAGAACGACCAAACGATCGAGAAACCGACCGAGTGAAATGGATTCCACGCTATCGCGGCATCGAATTAATTCACGAAAGTTGCGAAAGTAAACGGCTAGCCCCGTATAATTCATCGATCTTGCCATGGAAGGCTGATTGCACGGGGAACTCGAGCGGTTGGTGGCCTAGCGCGAGATCCGAACTATTTCGACGTCTCGACTTGGCCGAGCGACTGCGAGGCCTCTTCCGGGGATGGATGGGGAATCTTTCCGCCAACGGTGCGTGATGGCGGCTAGGCGAATTGCTGCGGCTGGCAATGGTCGAGTTCGCGAGCGAGATTCGCGCCGCGAGCTATGGTCCGACCATTTTATTCGCGACGTCGACGAAACGTTTAACGGTCAAACGATGAATTGGAGCAGTCGGACTGGGAAGAAGGAAACGATCCTTTGTTCCGCAGCTACGTGTCCGGCTGATCTTCAAAGGAATCGACTTTGGGGTCATGTATGCGTACGGGGGGTCTTAAAAGGGTTCGTTCGTTGGTCGTAACTTGGTCCTTTTGAACGACACTTCGGGGCATTCATTAAGCCTTGTTGATCCGGTCGGAAGAACTCGTTAGCCTGTTAACCCCTAAAAATCTTATCACTAGTTTTATTCCAGCTCCCATTTCTCCCAGGTACACGTCGGAAAATATCGACACTGATATTTGTTATCTCCGCGGTGTCTCGACAAATGCCTTTTTTGCGATACATATATTTCTCCCACTGCCAAGATATAACCACAGAAAATTTACAACAAGCCTAAAAACCTGCCAGAGGATCTGGAATCCCCCGAATTCCACAGAACAAACGGAGACAAAGTGCCTGTCCAAAACGAAACGCGGAGTTATACGATATTCGTCCTCCCCGAGGAAAGTCCGGGCGGTGGCATCCGCCTAGCCAGCCTGGACGAGGATGAATTTGCGCGGCGTCACCGTTAAGAAGAAAAATTCTACGAGAAGGGATGGAAATTTCGTGCGCCACTCGGGTCAATTTTTCTCTCGTGACTGGGATTCGAGTTTTTTCGGGCCTCGATGATCGCACGCGACTTCTTTGATCACGGAAAGAAGGTGAAAACGCCAAGGAAGATGAAAGAAAGGGGTTCGGGAACAAATCGGAGCGAAAACGTGGCTCTCCGCGGCACGATATGAATTTCGAGGAACGGGCGAACGTAAACGTTTGCTAAACATCGTTCTCGTCGTTTACGAGGAAATTTTGCGGCGAGCTAGCAGCGCCGGAGTCACGCCGGTATTTCGTACATTATTTGTATCATCGCTCGCGCTGCAGGAGAACGTAAATTCGACGTTATACTCTCGGCAATTTGCAGCCGGCACCGGCACCCGCGCTGCCACGTTTGACGCTGCCTCGCGTCCTTCTCTCGTTAATCGTGCCTACCTAGCCGGCGCCGCGACGACGACGACGACGACGCGATATCCGCGCGATTAAATTATCAGCGCGTACCTTCGTGAAAAATGCCCTCGTTACCGGAAAAATCTCATCTTCCGCCATTTTTAACCCTCTTAGTGGCATACGACGAGATGGAAAAGTTTCGAGAAACTCGATTTTTTTTTTTTAATATAGGCGTAACTATTTATTTTGTCGAGTACGATAAATATTGCTTACGTCAGTTCGAAGTAGAAACATTGACCCTTAAAATTTAGTTATAGGATGCCAGTTTTTGTTTACGCGATCGTTTTACAATAACGAAAATAAAGTGAAACGAGATGACCTTTGAAAGAGTTCTCATAACGGAACAGATTTTGACCGATTTACTGTCACAATATTACGACAATTCGTCGAACCGCGACACTCACTTTTCTCTTTAATTGATATTTTACTAAGCTATCGATGATATAATTTTGTACGAAGCATTTTAAAACAAAGCGCGATGCATCGATCGACGTCACGACTTACGCATTGACGACGAAAAGTAGTTATTTACAGTAACAAAGCAAAGTATGCGCTAGGTGGAACATGGAGACTGTTATCATGGCCGATTTGATTTAACTCTTTTCTTACGCGAACTATCTATTGCTATATTTATTTATTTATTTATAATTTAAACGAGTGGAAGAAAGTTGTGAACAAAAAATCAGTGATTTCTTCTTTATATTCGGCCACGAGCTTTTTACAACAATCGATAAGTTTCAAAGTGATTTTGAAACACACTTGAAAATATTCGAATCGTTTGATTTTATTTTCGTTATTGAAAAACATTTGTGTAAAAAAATAAAAAATGAGTCGCGATGACTGCATTTTAATGGTTAATGTTTCTACTGGAGAACTTGTGCAACTTCGATCCAACAAAGACGGCAACGTCGAGATCGAGCGCAAGAATCCTATCGTAGGAGTGCGTGGGCTCCTCGGACGAAGGGAGCTTCGAAGTAATCATCGAAAATCTCGAAGAGTCGTCCCAATTGTCTTGGTCGGTAGATCTCCTCCTGCTGGCTGCTCTTTTATTCCAGTTCGTAAGCGTGGAAGCGTAGCGCGCCGCTGGAGCGACTGCGGTGTCTCCAGGGAATTCTGATTACTGATTTACGAGGTTTCGCTACCGATTTCGTTCCGGGAAGGCAGGAGGCTGCCGAACCCGGTAACAGATGCCGCGAATACGCCAATATGCGGGAGCGAGAGAGAGAGAGAGAGAGA
>JAITYT010001397.1:259379-270030 GCA_025433975.1 Liostenogaster flavolineata
AGTCTACCCCCGAAGACACGGCGAGGTCTCCGCTATCGTCGCATCAAGAATTCTAACAGCAAGGAGTTTTAATCCCTCGCGGAAACTCGTCGCGATACAATCATATTTCACAAGGATAAAACATAAATGGTTTGGGGCAGTTTCTTATCATCGACTTCGATCCGTTGGAAAACTTTCCGACGAGCATCGAATGGACGAAGCTGCGAGAACGCGACGCTCGGTATTAGTGGGACAAACGTTGGACCTACTTCGTGACAATGGGTTCGTTAGGAAGGCGCGCGTTAACAGACGCAGACAGGAAGCGATAAATGAGGTACGAACAACATCCATTTCTCCTCTTGCCCCGCCACCTTCCTCTCCATCTCCCCTACTCTTTCCAGCGCTCTCGAAGTGCTGCTGTTCGCCGAAGGTTGGTCCAACGGACAGACGGACAGATGGACCTCATCGAAGAACGACAATAGCGCGCTAAGCGATTCGAAGGCTCCGTCTATCGCAGGGCCAACAAAAAGGCAACGACGACGGAATCTCATTCGTCAATTTTGTCAATTAGCGAGAGATAACGACGATACCCTGGAGCAATTGGTACGGCAACTTTTCCTGGTGCTCGGGGAGAATGCAAATTCGTAGCCGCGCTTGGCCACGTCGGTATTCCGGGTCGTAAAGAGTACGTGACACCGCGTTCGAGAGACAGGACCCCATCCACTGGCTGCTGCCTGCCTGGAAACGCCGTGGTCGCTCGCGTTCTTCGACCAACTATCGCGAAACAATTTAATGACTCGCTTGGACCGTGCCCGCGAGAACTGTTTTACGCGCAATGCGAGATACGCGTTTCGCCGGAGCCGAGCTGGAAGAGCAAGGGCGAGCGAGGGACGCTCAGGGACGGACGAACTCTTCAAGATCGATCTTGCGAATTAAGCTTCCTCCCGCTTCCGGACCGCTTTAATTTTATCCCATTAAAACACGCCTTTCGATCCTACGTGCGTGAAACGTACGAGGTTGGACTCGCGTTAACCTTTTGACCGCGCGGACAGCTCGAAATTTGAGCCGCGTTTCGCGTTTTTCTAACGCCTTATTTTTCTATGTAACGCGTACGTTCTCACGGCGCCAACCGATCGATGTGCAGTTCGCAGTTGGTTCCTTTGTTTCGCGTTAGATAAAATATTAGGCTGGTACGTATGAAATGTAGGATTTTATACGCTTGCGCTTAAAAATATACTTGATACATGCACATTTAAAAATGCGACACTTCGTACGCGTCATATTAGATTGGAGAAAAAGTAATGCGTTTTTAGGCCGGGTAAAAAGTATTACTGGGGAAAAAGTACTGCACAGATGGCTTTAGGGTCGCGTATCTCTGGAAATATCCATCGCATCGCGTTGTCCAACCTAACATATCAACCGCGTATGGATATCTAGACCTATAACAGTAATGTTTTTTTCTCTTGAGATGATAAATTTTATTAAATCACCCTTCGTGTTTCTCGCTAGTACCGCTGGCAGAACGTCGCACTAAGAGGGTGAAATCGAAGGGCGTCGGAAAGCCTTCGTTACGGCTAGGTCCGCCGACAAATTTGGCAAGAAATAATTTTCCGTTGAATTTACGCGACTCCATCGTTCGTTGGATGGTCGACGATCGGTTTAAGAGCGGAATCTAACGAAAGGGTCGACCATCCGGTCTGAAAAGCAACGCGTAACGTCGCGGAGAACGGTGGAACTTTCGCGTTAGTTGGCGCGATTTAAAGGCGATGGCCTTACGTTTCGAGCTTTAAGTTTCCCTCCAAGAAGTTTGGCCGAACTCGTTGTTGGTCCCTTTCGCGAAAACACGCGAACGCTTAAGAACGAATTAACGAAACGATCGGCTCGAAAGTATCGAATCGCCTCTAAATCCTTAATCGGCGAGGCGACCGCGCGCTCCCTCGCAGAAACTGCTGTACGATCCACGTTGGAAGATTAAAAGCGGTGGATTCGACGCCACGGGAAAACGTTGAGAAACAGATTAAACGTATGAGAACGTACTTTGGTCAAGGTACTCCGTCTCTCGCGGTTCTTTCCCGGGGGATATCGCGACGTAAGAAGTCCAACCTTCACAATACGTATCGCGCGATACCAACCTCTTACCTACCACCCTACCTTCGTGATATTGCGTTTCTATTCACCGAGAAACGAGGAAAGGCCGACGCGCGAGTAACGACGTATGAAATAGAAATAAAACCTCTCGAGCGTCTTAGAGATAAAAAGATTCGAGAAAAGAACAAACAAAAAAGAAAACGCATGATTAAAATCGGAGGATAGAGGCTAGAAAATGGAAAGCTCGAAGTTCGTTGGCGAGCGAGGAAAAAATCGAATCGACGCGCATAGGCAAAGATTTGATTACTTGCAAATTTAATTATAAATTTAAAAAATTACTTTGAAAATTACATCGTGCGATTAACAAGGTGCGAAATAAAAATGAAGCCTCCTGCCGAGTGTCTTAGAGGTAAAAAGATGCGAGAAAGGAGTGAAAAAAATCTGATTAAAATCGGAAGATGGAGGCTTGGAAACGAAGGACTCGAAGTTCGATGCGCGTAGGCGATAATTTGAGAATCTGAAAATGACGTGGCGCGTAACACGCCGTTAGGTATACCGTCTCGTCCACCGTGCGCGTCCATTTGTACCGATACGCGCGTAATATCCGTCCGTGCGCGCCTACACCGGCTCGAATAAACGGAGGGCTAGTTACACGCGACCGATATTCACCTATGTAGCCGGCTTCGTTGGTGCGCGTCCTATCAGACTTTCACGAGTGTCCGCATTCAAAGGCACGTACCTACCTGCAACCCGGCTACCTAGCAACCTAGCAACCTAACAACCTACCAACCTATCTATTCGCGCGAACACAGGGTAAGGTGGCATTCATGGAAACGGCGGACGCACACCGCGTGCGTACGTCGTGTACGCGCGTTCCTTTGCCGGCGTTGCCTCGTCCGAGTACACGCGGAACGCGGTAATAGGATGCGTGCATAAAATTCCACGAGGGAGAAAAATCGAGTGGAATTCGGTTTTCGAATGGTTTACGTTGGAAGCAAAAATTCAAAACGAAATATTACTCTGTCCTTGCACCGAGAGATACTCGAATTCTCGGAAGGTTTAACTTTTTAGAGGCGCCTTTGGATCGGTTATGGTAAGAATAGGTTGTATGGGTGGGTTTGGTCCTGAGTCGGACAATTTTAACGGTCTGATTCGGCGACCGTCGAATTCCTAACTTTCGCACGTTTCACTCGTCGTAAGATCGTTCATTTGTAAAAATGAAACTCTCTAGGGGCAGGTTAAATAAGCGAGTTAGGTCCTAAGTCGAATGAGATTTTAATGCCCGATTGGCTGTTGGTCCAAACTCCGAATTAACTTTTAGTCGCGCTCAATTGTAAAAAGTTCAACATTTTATAGGCAGGTTACACAGGTGAGTTGGTCCGATTAGCTCTCGGTCAAACTCCAAATTAACATTCGATTACATTTAATTGTAAAAACCCGAAACTTTTTAGAGGCAGCCCTTCGAACCGATCGCGATAGGAACAGGTACGCACGAAACGTCGGTAGGTTCACTGTTAAAGAATATTCGACAGCTGTCCCATAAAGTAGAAGCGTCGCGACGTTACGCCGACGCGATTCTTGGCGAGGTTAGGAGTGCCCTGGGCTCCGTCGACCTCGTCCGCGTATTTTTGTGCGGAACGAGTGGCTTTGTGAAGGAAGAATGGTCGAAGTAAGTGCTCCCGTGAAATATGGGTTACCGAGTTAAGGGGATAGAAGAGGAACAGAGAGAGAGAGAGAGAGAAGAAAAGAGAGGACGAAGAGAAGAGACGCCGGAAGAAGGACGAAGTGGGGGGCGAGAGGTAGGCAAGAGCAAGAGCTCGCTTTAATGATATATCCGGGGTCGCCTCTTTCGCCAAATCCCCCTCAATTAAATTTGAAGGCGACTCTCCAGAGAACGCGACAAAGTGCCAGCCCGATTCGTCAGCTTCGATTCGATACGTAAGCGAAAGCCTTCGGGGCGACGACGACGACGACGAAGTGAACTTTATTTCTCTTACAACGAAAGTAGGAAAGAATTGCTCTGTGTTTCTCCTTTCCACCATTTGTTAGGACCAATGTGAAACTTTAACGTAGAGGAGAGCGGGGGTTTGCACGAAGACGTTTGCGCCGTTTGGCTCGGTAACTCGAACGCGAGATCGAAAAATTCTTGGTTACTGTGAGTCTCCCTTTCTCCTTTCGGCGATAAGGTGACGTTTCGTCGATCGTCGAGTTTATCGACCTCGCAGTCGCTAAAGGATGGAGTCGAATGGCTGATCACGTCCGTAGGAGACCGCCATTGAGCGCGTGGAAAGTAAAAGTAACAGCCGAAGTCCGATGATCCCAGTCTCGTCGCTCATGCGACAAAAAAGATGGACCATCTATATCACGAAATTATTAGAAGGACTGAAAAGTAATCGAATTATCCTTTGCAATTATTTATTAGAGAAATTTAAGATACCAATGGACAAAATAATTTTCATTATTTTCTAACACTCTCTGCCAGCGTAGAGGCAATTGTCCGATTCCCTTTTTAAAAAATCTTTAAAATAAAATCAAAAGAAACTTCTTTTAAATCGAAGGAATTTTGATTACTTTCCGACAGACTTAATACGTGGAAACGAGATCGAAAAGCACCGTTCGATTCGTTGCACGTCACGAAGAAGGAAGAAGAACGAAGAAAAAAAAATAGACCGCGCAAATTGCATCGCGCAACGACGATAAGCGAGAAAGCAGATGGGTAGGAAGAAAAAAGAAGAGAGAAGGAAGAAGAAAAATAATTTCTTCGACAATACGACGTCTCGCGTAAAATCGAAGTAGCTACGCTTACCTACCCCAGGATTTTCTCAGCTGAGAGGAGGAAAGTCGATCGAATCGAAGCTTCGTCATACGCAAAAGAAGAAAAGATAGGGGAGACGAATAAAAAGAGACACGAACAGAGAGGGAGGAGGAAGACGACGAGGGAAAAAAGTCGATCGATAGGGAACGTTCGACTTTAATCCGACGGAAATCTCATATCGTCCATTAACGCCTAATTGAAATTCTCTTTCGCTTCGATGAATCCAGCGGAGGGGGCGGGGGTGCGGAGGGTTCCGGTTTTGTAATCGAACAGACGCGTTCATACATCGAGCTTCGCTACTTTCGAGCGGCTGTCATATTTTATGGGGCAAAGGCGCACCTGTGCGCGCGTCGGCTCACCGATGACCGGACGGACAGACAGACAAAGTCAGGAACGCCATCGCGAAGAGGCAGGAGCCTTTCAATTATCGTCGCGACCAATTAAAATTCGCGACTACGCCGTGAAAGTTAACGATCCGACCGGAAACGCGATAACTTGCCTCCTCTCGGCTTTGGCGCGAGCCCAGGCTCCCCACGGCAGGGATCTTTTGCCGATCTTTGATGATCGAGATTTGGTTCGTGATTTACTTCGATATCGCGGCGAGGATAGTGTCGATCGAAGGGAAAACCGAACGATTGGGCATCGAATCGATAGCAGACGAAAGGAGGGAGTCGATCTGGTCGAAATTGGGATAGTTTTACACCATTTTGTCGCAAAGTGGTACCTTCAAATTTTCGGCTGACTTTTTTTTTAGTAAATTCTAAGCTACCAAGTGGTTAAAATTGGCTGGAAACTCTCCTGGATTGGAGAGGAACTCTTTGAAGGAAGGAATCGGTCGAACACGAGAAGGCTGTTCGAAATTGGGACAGTTTGACACCATCTTGTCGCAAAGCGGTACCTTCAATTTTTCGGTTGACTTTTTTTTTAATAAATTCTAAGCTACCAAGTGGTCAAAATTGGCTGAAAACGCTTCTGGATTCGAGAGAAACTCTTTGAAGGAAAATATCGATCGAACACGAGAAACCGTTTGAAATTGCGGCGGCTTGACACCAAATTTTCGACATTATCGCAAAACGGCATCCTGAATTTCACAGTTTTCTTTCTTAAATAAATTCTACGCTGTTAAGTAATTAAAATTGGCTGGAAACGCTGCCAGATTCGAGAGAAATTCCTCGGGATCGCTGGGTACTCGCGATACTCTGAAAAACCTCGTGGCTTGGAAGAGGATGCGCGGCACAACACGCGTCATAAACTCGAATAAAGGAAGAAAAGACGAGAGAATTGGATGGAAAAGTCGACAAGTCCGACGTTGATTCGTCGTCGATATAGCGAGGAACGTCTCGATGCGATAATTACGAAATAATAACCGTTGTATTTCAGTGGAACCTTTCTCTCGTCTGGATCGTATCTAAAGCGACGATAATTTTCCGCCTTCCGTTATTCTCCCGTCGCGAATTATTCACGGGGCTCTTTTCGAAGCAGCGTCAGTTTTATTCCCCTCGGAAAAAAAGGATTTCGACGTTTCCATCGTCGAGCGAATGATTTCGAAGAACTCGCGCGCCAAGCTGAATGGTGATTCGAGTCGTGAGAGATACGAGTGCGCGCTCGCAGACGAATACGTCGTTGAAACGCGACTGCGATCGCGAGGCAATCGAAGCTCGTTATTACGCACTCGTACCTGCCTCTATTCCGCCGTAAGAATATTATCGAGTCATCGGTTCGTTATCGTTGCCAATGAAATTATTAACCGGATGGAGAGGGTGGTATCTCTCCGCGGAATAACGTTAAATAGGAAGAACGTCGACCACGCGAATCTATCGCGAACGATTAATTAGAACGGATGCAAAACGCGAGATAATTGTTAATCGGCGCGTAGAAAAGCGATAGGAAGGAAACGTCAATGATTATCTCGACAACGAAGGAATAAAACTCACCCTTATAGCGACGAATCGATGCGATTTTATCGCCTCGCTAGCGTGAGTGGACGCTGACTCTCGAGTTTCTCTTACCTGCAACAAGGAAGAAAGCAGAGCCTTTTTAATAATTAAATTAATTAAAGTTCTTCGATTTAACAACAATTTTGTTATTATATACACACACACACACACACACACACACAGCCAATTCTGTGGTTACACGAACTTTTTTGACGAAATAAAATGTGCAAGATCCTAACGTGAAAACTCACGATTTATCGTGCTATTTTTACTGATTTCTTAGCACTGGAACTAATTTTCTGTTTTTCGATAGATGCAATATATTTTTTTACACGTATCAGGTCTATATATAAATTAATTAAAATTGTTTGAAATTGTTGACTTTTTTGACGAAATAAAATATTTAGGAATCCAAGCGTGAAAAACTCACGATTAATCCTATTATTTTTGCTGATTTCTTAGCACTGGAACCAATCTTCTATTTTTTAACACTTGTTCTTCGGGAACTATCGAATTATTAGAAAATTACGTAGGTACGCGCTCTTCGGCACTGGAGAAAACGTTGGGCACTAATTTACCAACTTAAACCAAGAGATTCGAAGGAGCATCGAGCGGAGGCACTCTCTTCGCAATTCTTATTCGCTTCTCCTCGAGAAAATATCGATCGATTACGAGCAGATGGCAGGATAGAAAAGGACTTCGTCGTCCTCGTAAAATACGTGAAGGACGATTGGAAATTTTCGATAGGGTCGGTGTCGTTGGAAAAACGAGGACGAGGACGAGAAGCGGCTCCTTCGTAGTTGCGATTTCACGTAAATACCGGAGGCATAGATATGCAGCGAGATAAAAAGCCGCGTACGCGACACGAGTCTTCTTCGGAATTTTTCATTTCCTTCGTGGCGATCGAGCTCACGTATACGCAAGTACGTTCCATTCGTTGGTCGAAGGCGGGAGCTCTCGTCGCAGGAATTTGTATTCTTGTTCGAAATGAAATGAAGAATTATCTGACATCTTTACGACGCTATTTTCACGAGAAAAATGGAGATTCCAAGGTGAGGAGGGAAAGTAGGAAACGATCGCGTCGAATCACGGTTCGATAACGTAGGCGGAGTGCATCTCGAATTTTCGATAATATCGATAACAATTTCAGAACGCCGTTCGTCGTAGCGCTCGCAATTTCTTCGCCTCTTCTTACAGTTCGCCTGCGATCACGCGTGAACTAAGAGACGCACTTTAAGTCACGCTTGAGACGACATATCGCGAAAATAAACGCGTCAAATGAAAAAAAAAGAAAAATGTATGGTTAACCAGTGCGATCACGGATTTTTGAATAAGAACAACATTAAAAAACGCGTAAAACATCGGTTTTTCATTTAAAAAAAAGAAAAAACCAAATTACTTTCCGAATAACCACGCGAGACGTTCGAATCGCTACGAACTCGATCTACTTGCGAACAAGACGTTCCACGTCGAAAGAAAGAAAGAATAAAAGAAAGAAAGGAAGGAAAAGACCAAAGAGAACCAGAGAAATCGGTCGAACGATGTCACCTTCACAGGCTTAATCCAATCAACTTAAATGAAGATTTAAATGCTCAACTAGGCTGACCACTGCATAAAAATTATTTTTTACGTTTCTATGTTTTATGTGCCCTCTGTTAGCTGTCTTGAAAGTTACACGAAGATACACAACTTTATACACGGCGCCAGGTAAGAATTAAAAGCCCGGTTAGGAATGGACGTACGAGTCGATTGGGTTAAGGGAAAATCTGTTTAATTTGTTTTTTTTTTTTACGTAAAAGATAAGGGTAAGAACGAAGCGGCGGCGAGGCGGGGGCAAAGAGAGGAGGGAAAATGGGAAAAAATGGGGAAGTAACGTCGCGATATCGCGCTCGTGCGAGCACAAAGCCCTTTTCTCTAGCGGCGATTGTTCCGCGCCTGGTGTACGAGCGGAGCAGTTTCAACGAACGCTGATTTGACAGCTCTTTCGTTCCCGTACACTCTATGACCTCCTGATTCGTCACTCCGATTTTCTTTTTCAGCCCCAGAGCAACAGGCCATTGTCGAGAGTCGGTTGTCCACGGCTGGCATTGTGTTAACGTCGGCACCGCCGTTTGTCATTACGCAAACGGGGGGAAAAACTTTTTCCAACCGTTCAGCTCCGATCGATCCGCGCGAATTCCTCGCTGGGATTTCGATTTATCGACTGTCCCGCGTCTCTTTCTTTCCAACTTCGGCCTCTTCTCCCTCTAACACTCCCGTCTAGCCACCAGACTCGTCAGGAAGGAGCATCGTTTCAACGTCGAGTTCGTAGTTCGATGGTCGAACGGAGTCTAACGCTGCTATGGCGCTTCCTGTCGTCGCGCGATCATCGTAACGTGGCGTCAAAGCGTCGAAAGAGGAGAGTCTCGTTTTATTTCAATTTTTTCTGGGAGGATTTTCGAACAGTGACGAAGGGACGAATCGATTTTTATCATCTGGAAGGTTCGTGGTTTGGAAGGACTCAAGATGGAACGTTGTTAACTCCAGATAACCCAATTTAAATCAGTGATCAATCATTCGACTCATAGACTACGAATTACGAATAAGTATATTTATATATATTAATTTATTTATTTATTTCAAAGAAATTAATTCATACTTAAGCGCGCGCAATCTTCAGCATCCGGGCCTAAGTCTTTCGTCAATTTTGTCCAAAAAATAGCGATTATAATTATATAATAACATAATGTGGAGAAGTAACTTTATAATTTGTATAAAAATATTCCGCGCGAAATTTGTCAAAACACGAATACTCATTTAATCCAATTTTTGGCCCCATTTTTGTGGCCGGTGACTGCAACCACCCGTAGTAGAAAAAGTTTTAAGAAAAATATCGCTTTAAAAAAATTCAATTTAATTTTATTTTAATTTCAATTTAAAAAAAAAAGAAAACTGATAAAAATTAGCGTCTGCATCACGAACTGGCCTAACTTCCAGGAACGAGCAGTCCATTAGGCGAACGTTCAGTTATCAAGGTTTGAATCGAAAGTGCGTGGAGGCAACGGGTTAACGCGTTAACGCGGCCATTCGATCCTAAGTTATCGGCGAGCCACCGAAGCTCGAAACGTCGAGCGTCGCCTTGCTGCGATCCTTAGATAAATACTTAATGCATCGAGGTGCATCGCGATGCGGCTCGTTCGCGATTATCTTCCATTAATTCCGCGCGTATCGGTGCCGCGAGGCGAGCGGAACGCATCGACTGGAAGGCTCGTCGGGATTAAAACGGAATTACGAGGGGAGAATTTGTTTTTCGAGCGTGCTGCTGCGCGCTTCCACGCGACTCTTCGACGAAGTAATTACAACATTTTACCAGGTTTCGTCGAATTAGGGCGCGCGGATGACCCCGAGGGATCGCGCGTTTACGATAGCCGCATAATCGTTTGAGTTAACGTTATTAATAAATTCCGTTAGGACGATAATGCGATATCCAATGGACGAACAGCGTTTAGTCGCGGGTGACGTCGCGTTTAACGTTTAGACGCGTTAGATCTTTCCAACGAAATTCGAAGTTACTCGCGAATTGCGAGTATCGAATTTTTCGAATTTATTCGCCACGTTTCGACGCGCTTTTTATTCGATCCAGCTGGAACGAACGCACGAATATTTCGGTGTTTTATATTTTTTATTTTTTATTTTATCGGATCGTAAGATAGCAAATATTCCGTCGGATTTCTAATCACTCGTTAATTTATTGCCGAAGTAATTAACCCTTTTGGTACCGGACGACGACGATATATCGTCGTTTGGAAAAGTTTGGAGAAACGCGAAGGACGACGTATCTCGTTCGAGTCGC
>JAITYT010001397.1:292936-305453 GCA_025433975.1 Liostenogaster flavolineata
ATGCAAAGCAAGCGTCTGCTGTAAAAATCACGAATATCCTAAGACACGTCGGCCCACAGTCGCTTGGAATTTCGTATTTTATCCAGCCAATAATTATTTACTCGATTTTTAGGGGTGAAATGGCGATGTTCACGGTTCGATTCGAGTTGAAGTAAGAAAGAAAAAATGAAAGATAAAAAGGAAAATATAAGCAGCTCGAGACTGTCTTCATTCGAGACAATTCGACGTTGCTCGCGAACCGACTTCGATCTCCTCGAGGTTTTCTCGATTTTTTCTTCCAGCAGACCAGGAAACGTCAGTAGAGAACTCTGAACCTCGTCTATCCTGGTGGAACCTATCGGAACCTAGCTAGTTCAAGTAAAATCGATCCTCCGAACTTGAACGTTTGGTTCGTGTGGCCTGTTAAAACGTGACTTGAAACGCGTCAGTAGGCAAACGCGATTACGTTTCTACGCGATTAAATCTCCTAACCGAAAGAATGAAAGTCCGACGACTTAGAGGAGCGAAATATCGCGCAAGCGGAAGTCGCATCTCGGACGAGGGTGATCGATAGGCTATTAGTCGAGTCGTAACGGCGACTGTGCAATATGTGGGCTGAAATTGTCCCCGCTGCTACCGACACAATCGGCACTCGACCACACATTCAAGAAACGAGAAGATGGAACGATTCGGAAATGGGAATTGCGTCGTCGTGGTACAAAATCAATCGAACGCTGCCAAGGGAACCGGCTTTCGAGTTCGAAGGCGGAATATTCGATCGGGAAGAACTCGAGTGACCAATTCGAATCGGGAGGATCGCGTTTGGGTCGATCGTGAAAAATCGATCGCTAAAAATCCCCGACGAAAGGGCTAGAAATTCCCCTTGTTAATCCCTTCCCATTTAGCTCGATCCAGGTCCGAGCTGTAGAGATCAACGCGCAGTAAACAAACCAGACTGAAGTCGGCTAAGGTTAAAGGGTCGAAATCGGTCGCTACTATCAGCAATTTTATTATCAGAAGCAATTTTTTCACGCCCGATTTTCTGCCCGCGAACCTGGCTCGTGATATTCCTGTTTGGGCCAAAATCTTCATCAAGAGCCAGACTCGTTAAAGTACGGGAAGGGGTTAATTCAAACGAAAGGAGTATGCTCGACGTACCTTTTGCGCGAGATACTCGAGCTGACGAGCGGCGTTTGACGTCAGTTCGTCCGCTCGTTCGAAGATGGAAACTCGAGGGTCCAAAGAACGAGACAAAGAAGGATGGATGAGAGAGTTGAAGCGAAAAAGAGAGAAACAAGGAAGAGCATTTCGTTTTGGTCAGGACAGCTCCATTAATATCCCCATTGTCGCGTGTAAGTAAAAGAATAAATAAACGTTTCGTCGATCTTAGGGTAAAGGTGGATCCTCCTGTCGGCCATCTTCTTCCTGCATCGATAATTGCTTCGCTTTCTTGAAAGGACGACTGCTTCCTAATAAATTCAGCAAATTGATAGGTCGAGCGAGGGATACTAGGAGAAGAAACGGAACTACGAGATGAATCGAGATGAAAGACAAGAAAAGGGAGAATGAGAGAAAGATTATGGTGAAGGCGAACACGGAGAGATCAAAAAGGAAACTATTGTACAAACAAACGACGCTGTCTGTCAAAGTAGAGCAAAGACCAACACAAACGTTTGTATTCCATCGGTCACTTGAAATATTAACATGGAATTATTCCATCGATTCGATAGGATTTCATAAGTACGCGCTTCTTCAGCGAACTGCGCTTCCGATGCAGAGATTGCAAGTACAAAAGATACGTAAGCCGATTGACTAGATTCAGCCAATCGGCATCAGCAACTATTACCATAAAGGATATAGAACAAGCCCGGCTAAATGGTCATTGTCAATTCGTCGACTTAACATCGAAGAACAGTGTACTAGAAGAGGAAGTATCTTGCATTAATCACGCCGGTAGAGACTACCAGCTTATCCACCCACAACGATGCTCCATTAGCGTAAAGGTTGTAGACCAAGTTCGGCTAAATGGTCATTGTCAATTCGTCAGCTTAACGTCGAAAAGCAGTGTACTAGAAGTGAAGGTATCTTGCATTAGTCACGGTGGCAACGACTGCCAACTTATCTATCCACAACAACAACAATGTTCTATTACCATAAAGGTGGTAGACCAACGAACAGCCATTGCCAATTCGTCGCAACTTAACATCGAAGAACATCGAACTAGAAGAGAAAGTATCTTGCATTAATCACGCCGGTAGCGACTACAGACTCATTCACCCATAACGGCAGCGACAATGCTCTATTAGCATAAAGGTCGCGGAGCAAACCGGACACGCACCGGTGCAACGGAAGTTGAAACCAAGATCTACAACTTCGGCTCGCCAAATATTTCTCAAGGCTCATCGCGCACGGATGTTCAACCGCGACAACAATGTTAACGTTTCCGGTACGCGGTGTACGTCGGAGAAAGCATCTTGGCATCTCAGACACGTCGAGGTCTACGCTGACACAGAGACCAAACCAAACGAACGAAGAACAAAGAGCAAAGGAGGAAAGGAGCAGGGAACAATAACGACGACGGCGAGCAATGGCAAGAGCGTCGATAGTGGGTGGTCGTGGGTGGTAACGGGAGTAGAAGCAACATCGACAGCGTGGTAGCATCGGCAGTTGCAGGCCGTAGTCATCGGTATCGCGCCAATTATTGTCCCACGGTTCGTCTGATAACGCATTCACCATCAGGATATCGCAAACACAACAAGGCTCTCGCTCTATGATTCTGGGCGAGGCATGCGCCCACCAGCCCGTAGAAACGCACGGACCTCGATTACGATTGTGTACCGAGCAAGACGACGGAGACGGAGCTAGACGTAGGCTGCGATGCCCGTGATATGCATGATTTATCGGATGATTGATTCCAATCAGTCATCCAATCGCTAATCAAACAGTCGACGCTCCACCCGCCGAGAGAAACGTATCTTCAACGGCGTGTCCGCCCTTCCTTCGTCCATATCTACCTTCGTAGGGTCTTGTTAACGCCATCTACCGCGTCGTCCTGCCGGTCGTCGCAACTTCTCGCAATCTCGACGAAATTGGGACTCGACGATCTACCGCGGCGTAGCTCGTAAAAGGATCCTTCGCGAATTTCCCACTGCATCCGTCGTGTTAATCAAATTCAGCGACTCGAGAACGTCGCGGTAGGCAGAGAGGATAAGAAGAATCTACTAAGACATGGGCCTTCCTTGAAGTAGTCCGAAACTAATTCTCTGATGATCCAAAGAGATGCCGAATCGAAACTGACTACGAAAAGATACGTAAGCCAATTGGCTAGATTCAGCACATCGGCATCGGCAACTATTGCCATAAAGTTTATAGAGCAAATTCGGCTAAACGGTCATTATCAATTCGTCGCAACTTAACATCGAATAATATTGAACTAAAAGCGGCAGTAACTTGCATTAATCACGGGGATAGAGAATACCAATTTATCCACCCACAACGACTACAACAATGCTCTTTTACGATAAAGGTCGTAGAGCAAGTTCAGTAACATGGTCATTGTCAATTCGTCGCAGCTTAACATCGAAGAACAACGTACTAGTGTACAAAGGAAGTTGTTAAATAAAAAAGACACCCGGTGCGACTCATCATTCGCAGAATCTTGGGTAAAAATTTCAACCTGTCCGCTCATCAAAGCTAGCCTGGACCTCTTCGAAGTATCAGTGCGTGTAGCGAAAAAACGTCAAAATACGCGAATAACACCACCGGCTAGAATTTCGCACTTTGAAGAAGGGCAGAGAGCAGAAGCAATATCGACGTATGTATTATTCCTACCTTGAGCTGATGCTGCGGACGTCTGAGCGCGCCCTGATCCCGTCGCCCACCCAGTCGATCAGCTTCCGCTTCCAATCCCTCCATCGAAGATTCCGCTTCGCTCAGCCACGCTAGGAACTTGTCCAGGGACCGATCGAAGTTGTGAAGGGAGTTCATCGCGGAGTGTAGAAGTTTCCCCCGATTGATGATGCTGGAAAAGATTCGCGATCGGTTCACTTGCCCATTCGAACCCAAGTAGACGTATGAGACGATAAAAGACGCGCGACGAAGAGCTGAAGTTTATCGTGGATTTACCGGTGCGTTCCATTGGAAAAATATTTAGAAGATTTTCTCTTTTCTCGCCGAACGGATTTCTCTCGAAATTCGCGATCGTAGGTTCGTAAGACCAGCGCCAATTTCGACGAGACTGCAAAATTCATTCGACTAGCTTTGTTAGAACCACCTGCCGACCAGGTGGTGATATTTGTTCCGACCGTATGCGCAACATGTGACCGCAACGTCGCTAGGACGTCGTGTCGTGACACGTGTCACCAGCTATATCCACGCTCTTCCTCTTTAAACCCATTTTTTCTCGCGAAGAAAATTCACCGAATTAATTTCACGTTTAGACTAGACCCATCATCCGAATTCGATATTACACGAATACTCAACCAGGCAGACTCGACTGGAACGATCGTTGATAAGACTTCAGAGAGAATATCAAACGAATTAAATCGGCTTAATGGCGACCAACTTTGTCCGTCCGCAGGTTGATAGTCAACCATTTATTCTTTCAAACAGAGCAAGAGGCAACGAAGGTGGGATTGTTTCATCGTCCAGCTGAGCCACCGGTAGTACGAAAGGATTAAATCGTAGCTCGGCCAACAAAAGTTAACGAAGTCATGGAAAATGTTAAGAGATTGCAAATTGAAACGAATGAAAGGTTGGACTTCTCACGGGATTCAGGACCTCGTCGCTATCGCGTCGAAGTTCTTGACAGTTGGCCAAGGCCAGGACTCACCTTGTATTGAGATTATTGTATCTCTGATTGATCGTCTCCGTCATCTTCTTGACGCGCGTCGTGTCATCCTGCTGATAAACCGCGATCAATTTCTGGGTGAGGTGATTAAAAAGTTCGATTTGATGCTTGTACTGGTGCAGCTCGGCGTGGAAAGACTGGAAAAGAAAGGTCGACCGTGAGCGAGCGGGGTGGGAGATGCTCGTAGAAAGTTTGGGAACTCTTTTGTGGCGCGGTCTTCGATAACTTAAGGACAGTTAAATCTCGTAAGGCGAGGCCAAAGTTTTATGAACGTATCCTATCAAAAGTTTTGAGTCCGACGTATATGGCAGTCTCGACGAGAGTCTCGTGACGTGAGCAAAAAATGGCGATTACCTTCCCTAGCGAACTATTTCACGTTCGACCCGCGTTTTCGAGTTATTTTTAGCCCTTTGCGGTCCAGCATCGAGTTCGACTCGACGTCATCTTTCTTCGCAGCGAACCTTTGCATCGATCAAAAATGATCGATAAAGAACTTGAACTTAATTTTACTTTCTACTTTATACAGCGTATAAATGCAAGAAGACTCGATTAAAATCGCTAGGTCGACGATAAGTTGATACAATTCAAAAATAAATTTGAACCAGACTATTGGGAGTGAGGAAAATGGATTTGGATAGCGAAGAGTTAACGTAGTAATCCATTCATCATCGATGCAACAGTTCGACAACTTTGGAAGTTCGCGGGATCTTCGGGAGTAGCCAAGGAAATGCTTGCGTAGGAGTTTTAAATCGTGGCGCATTACCGCGAGAGAAGGAAATAAATAAATGGATAAAATTCAAAGGGGAGGAATGGAAAATGCGTACGAAGAAGAAGAAGAAGAGGAGAATGATGATGAGGAGAAAGAGAACCAAAGAAAAATAAAGAGAAGTCACGAAACAAAGCCGACAGAAGGCAAATAAATTATTCCATGAATATCTCTCGGCTGCGTCTCTCGTTCATAGCTTCCTTGAATGCCTAAACAAGATTTTGAGAGATACGCGACTCGCGACCTCGTTAATCTAGATAACTCTCTCGATCCTGTTCTTTTCCCATCTCCGGATCTCGCTAGAAAATGTTTAAGTTCTCGTAATTTCTCGAGGCAGCTAAGTCGTCCTTATCGACGGACGGAACTTGGCGCGACTCGCAGGATCGACCGGAGTCCTTCGCCCAGCGAGGTGCGAACAACTCTGGTTTTCCCAGATTTCCCTACGTCACCCGAAGCGTCAGTTGCGCGACCAATAGCAAAGTTTAAAAATTGCATCGATATTGGAAAACGATAATGGCGCCAGCAATTAGCCTTCTTCCTACTTTTTCGCGATTGTAAGAATCGTCGTCGTTAAACGTTCGTTAAATTACGATCGGTGAATTGTAGAAGTATCGGACAACGAAATGGCGCGCGTAGTGATCTCGAGGGACGTCTCGGGCATGCCAAGACGACGTAACGAGGAGAAGGAGAAGAACCATGTCGTTTTCAGGGTTAACTTGACCCGCGACAGCCGAGGCAAGAGACGTTACGGGACTTAGCGGGGATAGTAGCGGTACCTTTTGTTCCTTGAGCTGAGCCTCGAGGACATCGGCGGTGTGCCCGACGGCTCGCATCCTCTCCAGTCTGGTCTCCATTCGCGCCAGCCAGACCTCGACCTCGGTCCTCTTGGCTTCGTATCGCTGGCTATCCCCGAGCATCGCGTCCAACTGCGTCTTCCTTTGCATCACTTTCGAGTTGGTCTCGTCCCAATGCTCTCTCAGCTTCGTAACTGCAACAGGAAAGCAAATTTCCGGTGATGCTCGACCGAGATCGTCTTGCGCCAAGCAGACATTATATCTAATCTCTATCTAACATCTGAACATCTGGACTCTCGTTCGACGAATAAACTTCGACAGATAATTCCAATTGAGACGTTAGCCGCCACAGCGATTTTGCTTTACTTTCCGTTTGGCCCGCGCTCTTCGCCTTTACTCGACGGAAAGTCCGCTGTCAGTCGTACGTGACTGACGCGGTCTCGACTAAAAATCCACTGTCAGTCGTGTGTGACTGACGCGGCCCGAACCGAAGGGTCGTTGTCAGTCGTAAGTGACTGACGCGAGATTTAACGCGTCAAAGGGCAGAAAAATAAGGAAGAAGGAAAGGGGAAATGAATAGATCCAAGTTCGGGTTAAAATCGAAGGAAGAAATCGTTCGAGATTGGCTTTTGCGTCGACTACGTCCGTGCGAATAGCCGATCTAACGAGGCTCCGGACGATCGATGAGGTCTCGAACGAGAGTGATTTGGGTTACGCGTACCTGCTCGAGTCTTCGGCCAACTTCCTGCATGCATATTTCATGCTTCGAAACTCTACGACACTACTACCGGACGTGTGAGTCTCCTCCAGAAATTGCGGGGTAAATCTTGAAGGGGTAATTTCGCGCCGTACCTCCCCCTTCATCTTTTCGAACGATCTTTTCTCGGTACTGTCTCATTTTTAACGCGTAAGGCGCCACGTCAGTCACGGGTTTGAGACTTGCATCGAATAAACATTGTTAGAATCATGAAGAATTGATAGAATAAGATGAACTTAGCAACTTGGAATTTCGTAATCGTCGAAATCAATATCTGCACGTTACGTCCGATAAAATACGTTTAACAACTTTTCTAACATTAGCAACTTTTCAATAGCGATCGCTAACTTTCGACTGCACTTTAATAATATAAAACTACGAAACTTCGAAACACCCAACGAGCAAGTACCAACGAGAAGCTGAACACGTCCTAGAGGTAGAAGAGAGTTCGTTACTGCAACGCCGAGGGACAATCGATTACGGACTTTTCCACTTTCTTCCGCCCCGTTTTCCTCTTCCACCCCGCTCCTCCTCGCTCCATCTTCTCGTTCGCGTTATGATTAATGCCACGCGATCCAATTAATCCTATTGGGGTAGGAAATAAGCGTTGCTGCGTCTATAAATTTTCGATAGCCGTAAATCATAGGACGATAATGCACGGAGAATCTCGCACTGATACGCGTGAGTCAGCCAATAGTGAAAAACGAGGCGACCCGGGGAAGAACGCTGTAGTACTAAGAAACAACCGAGACATTAAAACTTAACAGCCAGCTACAGTATTTCCTCGGCAGATTGCTAGAAAGAAAGACGAATCCGCGTTCCGTCGCTTTCTATCGGCTTTTTCTCGACAGTCGAATTTTTCGTACGACGAAAAATTAACGTTGCCTTCAGAAAGAGCCTCGGAAGCATTTGATCGAGCGTGTACCTTTCAACGTTTCGTTTAACTACTTAATTTGCGTCGCAAAATGTGAGAATATATCAGCTGAACGAAAATTACATTGTCAGTCATCGGTGACTGACATGGCGCTTAACGCATTAACACGATACGTCGCGCTTATTCGACTTGACTGCGAAATATCATAGTTTAATAAAGATATTTAATCGTCGAATGAGAGACTCTTCGTTTTATAGCGACGTTTAATCGCACGCGTCATTCAAAACTTTTTAATCTAATAAATCATATTCTAATTTATGATTATGATTCTAATGTTATAGCCAGAATCGTTCCAAAAGTTGCATGAAAAATTTATAAAACATTTCGTCGAATATTTCATCCTATCAGAGATGATAAACAGCGACAGACAGTCCACGAGTTAGTCGAGTAAAACACTCTTCGTTTTATAGATTTTTAATCGTTGGCGTTATTCGAAATTTTCTTATCTAATAAATTATATTCATCCTATTAGAGTCGTCCTAAAAGTTGCATGAAAAATTTGCAAAATACTCCGTCATAGAATATACTTCAACAAATATTTCACCCAATCAGGGATGATAAATAGAGGCAATCAACGAATTAGACGTATCACAATTATCGTTGATCGACTTTAACGATCTTTCCAACTGGCACCGGGTCAACTTCATCGTTCGTCGCAATTGGACGATCGTTTTCCTTCCGTAATAATGGCGGCGAGTTAACGAGAGGAGCAACAGCTAGAGGAACCTATCAAAAAGGTCGCAAAGCGATCGAAACCGCGAGATCGAACGCGTAAAAGCGACCGATCCGACGTCGTTGTACGGCAAGGCGTTAAGAAGGGACACGGAAACAAAGGAAGGAGCCGGTCATTGTCTAGTCGAGCAGCGGGCCGACGAGGGCAGTCTCAACGACTTGTTAGAAGAACGACGCGCGGTTTGCCCTCCTGGTAATTCGCACTGCCGCGCACGCTTTATCGTCCCTCTCAAACGACAACGGTTCTTCGTGCACCCTCGCCCCTTGCTTCTTCTTTCTTACCAGCCGTGTGCCTCTCGGCCCTTCGCGCACGTGAGTTTGGATGAGGGTCACTCGATGCGGAGAGCACGCGGCCTGAGAATCCAACCGGTGTTTAGAACGACTATGGCAATTCATCGATGTTATTTCTATCTCCTCGATAGTCGATGAACAGAGCTCTCTTGAAACTATAGTTTCAATCGATGGAGTCTAGAATTATCAGGAGAGACAGAGGGAGGAAAAAATGTGCGCAAAGAATACATTAGGCTATGACAACACGTAGATCTTACTTTTCTCCCTTTGGCTGTCGATGAACTGAGCTCTGATGGAACTATAGTTTTAACACTAAACGTACCTAGCGGGGTCAAATGACCCTTTTAAAAATCTATTTCGATTGTTTATATCGCTTATAAAAATAGAAGCATATGCTCGACTATTTTAGTAGTATATGTCGTGCATTATTTTCTTCGATAAATTAACAATTTTCTTCTAAAAATCAACGTCCGTTTCGTAAGGGATCGTTTGATCAGGTATACGAAAATGCCGGTACGTTTAGTGTTAAACGATAGAGTCTGGAATTATCGGGAGAGAGAGAGAGAGCGGAAGGAGCTCGACTATGACAACTACGGTTTAAAATTATTAACAGCAGAGAAAGGAAGAACAGAACGTGCGAACTATCGGCTTTTGGTTGAACATCGCTTATTTCCCGACACCGAACGATTAATCCGAAACGGGCATCATCCTCCATTTGAATTTCTCTCGTTGAGCTAGACGAGCGAGTAAAAAACTTTTGCCACGCGTTCGCCCGCGAATTCTGATCAATTCTCGTCCGCGTCCATTGGCAATCGCGAGATTACGAAGAACGAAGAGCGCCGCGGAACACGGATAATCGAACGCGGTTAATATTTCAAGCGAACGAGCAACGGCTGCCGCTGTTAATTCACGAAATGCGTCGAGTTATCGGCGAATGACGATCGATGATATTTACTTTGGCTCGTTTGCTTGGCCACGTCCAATTGTAAAAAATGCATGAGCATCGGTTCGATGGGATTCGCGAGTTATCGAGCGAAGGAACCTTTGTCGTCGACTCGACGATCATCCATCCCCTTATAAATAAAAAATGTCGATCGACCGCCAGGCCAATCACGAGAGTATCGAAAGTATGAGAGAATACACAATTCGGTCCGTCATATTCCAGCGAAATAATTTCGCTCCTCGGAAGTAACGACGACGACGCTCCCACGAAACGATAACGAATCGATCTGAGACGGCCGAATAACCGTTGGCCAACGATAAATCGCGGACGATGAAATTAATCGTCTTAACGAGTAATTAAATCTCGTGTATCGACGAATTTTTAACACGCTGACCACCAAAGAAGATTTTCTCAAAGTCTTCCATTTTCTTATTTCTTTTTAATTTCGTAAAGATACGAATTCGGTCGATATTCGTTGAACAAGTTTACTATTTTCTTTCTTTAATTATTTTATTATTTATTATTAGGTTGTCAAGGATGGAATTTGTAGAAAATATACGCAAATGCACACAAGTATCATCCTGGACGGACCTGATATTAAGGAAAACGATAAAAAGTCTAGCCTAAAGGAGCCTGTTGTGCTTGAACCGGGCCGAAACTCGAGTGTTAGCTTTCTCCGTTAGCTTCCGAGTGTTGCATCAACGTATCGTCGATATATTGTATAATGCATTTCTGTGGGAATTATCGACGAACGCGAAGGATAACGAGCTATTAAAATCCACGGTAAAATCGGATTAAAATCAATTCGCAAACCGACGAGATTATTCGTCGTGTTTGAGTTTGGAGGTACAACGAAATACAAAAAACCTGATTTTTGGCGTCGCAAGGGCAAATTGCGATCGCGACCGGTTGAACTCTGATCCTTCGTTTCGTTAACAGCGACGACGCCTTCCTCCACGTCGCAACGTAGAAATTTAACGCAAATTCCTCCTCCCCCGAATTCGCCATTCCCTCATTTTGGCCACGATATAACCGCAATGCCGTAAGTTTCATATACGAAGATATTTTCCGGCATAACTCACCTTTATTACCGGAAACTTTGGTTAAATCCGTAGTACTTCGTAGCCCTGATGGATGACCACACGCGTGACACCGTCATATTGCCGTAGGTAAGTGTCTCGCGATTTTCATCCCTGGTAGTTTTATTTATTCGACGGAAACGATATTCTCTCGAATTTCTGAGCGTGCCCAAACGTTTGTTTCGTCGAGAGAATATCGAGAGAAACAGCGCCCCTACAAATCGGACGAAATTCGACGAGGAAGGGTAACTACGGAACGCTCGAAGCGCGATACTATTTTTCCCCGTTTTTTTAACGGAGTTTTTTAACCCGTTCGATACTGTGCGTACCACCGGTGGTACGAACGAAATCGATCGCAACTCGATCGATAAACTTGGCCAATATGATTAGGAAAAAAATGTAGTCGATTCAACGAATCGATCGATTTTCCGGGGACACCCGGTAGCCTTTCGACGGCGTTCAGAATTCGCGAATGAAATCAATGGCAAACCCGTACGCCGTTGGCCTTAGATCGAGCAGCGTCGGCTTAAACGCGTTAAACACAAAGCGAAACGTCGTCCCAATCACAGATTGTATCACCGAGAATGATAATTTATCACTGGGAATGAAAATCTGTCGCGAATCATTCGACGAATCGTCGAAAATTCGAAATTCTACGAAAACCTTTCTCCTCGATCTTTTCTACGATCTTCGAACATCGATTTTTCAACGACACCCGGTAGCCTTCTCGACGGCGTCAGAGTACGCAAACAAAATCAATCGTAAACTCGTACGCCGTTGGCTTAAACGCGTTCAACATAGGGCGAAACAACGCTGCGTCGTAATCACCGCCTCCGCGACTGGATATGGAAATCGAAGATCAATTTATATCGACGTCACCGTTACAGTTGCGGTTCCGAGCTGACCTACCTACCTCTGCCTACCTCTAGTCTACCTACCAGCCTAGCTAGCCACCTATCCTCTAGCCTCGACGCAACGGAGACGGCAAAGTAAATCGCGAATACGTTCTTCGAAAAATCATTTCTTTTTTTAAAAATAAAAAACAAAAAAAACGAGATTACTTTTCAAACAATCTAATATCGGGTTGACCGGATTTTTTTTTATTATATATTTTATTATATATATATAAATATAAATATAATTAATTAATTTTGTTTCCTTCAAAATCAGCACGAACTTTCCGGACAACACGATACAATAAGATGAAAAGCAACGATCGAGTTGGCGCACGCGTTTCTGACGCTCCTAGGAAACGGGGAACTCCCCGAATTACGAGGAACAACCATCGAGACTCCCGGAAACAACGCGGACACGGTAGCGACGGTAGCTTCGTCATTCGACGAAGATAAGGAGAAGGAAGAGCAGGAAGAAGTGAGAGAGAGAGAGAGAGAGA
>JAITYT010001397.1:324441-335387 GCA_025433975.1 Liostenogaster flavolineata
CGCACTGCGAGTGTTAATAAGACCGACGTCGTCCTCCTCGACTCCCCTCGTCGTCGTCGTAGCGACGTGTCGCGCGGCAAGAATTTAATAGGATTCAACTTTATTATTTATCGTTACGAGAGCCATTATCTCTCGTCGCTCGTTTCCCTTCGCCTCGTAGCACTTCATCCTCGTGATTTTGGCCAACGCGCCATCAAAGTCGAAACGACTCGCCCATACCTCGCCTCGTCTACCCCCTCCACCAATCCGCGACACCCTTTACGGCGCAACCTGCCCCGATTGCTTTCGCAAACATATGCACTCGCCTAACAACGAACAACGACTCGATAATTATCTTAGACGATCCGCGGCGGCAACGTCGAGTTTCGCAGGTAATACAGGGCGTACGAAGCGCTCTCTGGCTTCTCGTATTATGAGACGATCATGCCTCGGAGCTGCGCGCTTCCTGCTAGACCCAAGTTCATCAACACGGCGTGGCGGACTGACGGTCCGCGAGCTTGTAATTAATTTATAATTCTTGCAACTATGTTGTACTTGAGATCGTTCCAACTTTATTTATTTTATTTTATTTTATTTAACGAAATTTAAAAGACGTAGCTCTCGCGACGATATTCCACACCTTTCGTATATCTTTTACGTGCAAACATCCACGTTTGGGGGTGTAAAGCACCCTCGAAGTCGGGGACATTCGCTCTTGAAGCTGTTCTTCGAAGTAGTCGCTTGAACAAGCAGTCAAAGATGGCGTATTTGTTTCAATCGTCGTTACTTTATCGATCAGCCTTATTGTTCTGTGAAAAGGGTTCGTAAGGTTCGTTTATTCGATGCGTCTAGGATCGAAGCAATTCGCGTGTCACTGGCAAGATCCGAGCTTGAAATTCAGGAGCTTATTGCAGGAAGAACGAAAAGTATCGTTTCGATAGGCTTCTAACTTAGACCCATAGAGTCTTGGAACAAGCACCGATTTATTCGCGATTCGTACGACTTGGCTATATTTTCTCGGCATCGATAAAAAGGCTAAGCGAGCCACGTATACTTTTTTTTTATTCGTAAAACCAACACCACGAGGAAGGGCGAGAAAAGGCGAACGCCTTTAGCGAAGACGAGCGCCTTAGGCGAAGCTGATGACGCCAGGAGACTTCGATCCACGTTTCGGCGCTCCGTTAACGCCTCATTCGTATTTCGCTCGAGCCCGTCGTAAGAGAGACAGAAAAAAAGGGAAGAAGGGAGCGTCGACTTCTCTCGCCATCGGTTTTATCGTAATTTATCCGAATCTTTCTTTTTCTCTTCCTTTAGGTTCGGGCAGACGCCTCGAACGTGACGTGAAAGCAACGGACGTGAAATCCGCTGCTCCGTTGCTCTACGCACGAGAAGAAGAAATACCTCGCGGTCCAACGGCACCCCAATTTCTCCGAAGGTTCCGTCGGTCGTGCTCCCAGAAATTTTGCCATGTTTGCCATCCGTCGAGGGATACCGCGACGCGACTCCAAATTCTCCGAGCGAGCTTTCGTTTCGATAGAGACGAAAGAAGCGAGCGATTTTTTAATGTTTTCGCCCGAAATAGCTCGCGATGGGAAACGAGCAATTTTTATGAAATTTTTCGCTGCAATGGCAATTCTTTCGTGCTTCTCGAGCGATCTTATCGCATCGAAGGGTCCCTTGATCGAGTTTTGAGAAATTTTATCGCGTTTACCATCCTTCGAAGGATACCGCGACGAGACTCCAAAATTCGCGAAAAATGCGAGCAATTTTTTTTATGTTTTTGCGAGATCAAATAAATCACGACGCAGAAATTAGAATTTTTATGAGCTTGTGCGACGCATGGACGATTTGTTCGTATTTTGCGAGTGATCTTATCGCACCTCGACATCCGTTATAGAGTTTTACAGTCATTGAAAAAGAATTACACGGTCAACAGGTTAGCAGAGGGAACGTAGAAGCGAGGAAGCTTAAAGTGGCCTGGATTGTACTCGCTGCAACGGATAAGGACGGTCGAGAAAAATATACCGATAGGTAAGAATAGCATTTTCTATCTTTTATTCCTTCGCTAATCCGAAGGAATAAAGGACGTCAACGTGGCAAGGAAATTGCGGAAGGGAAGTCGCGATATTCCACGAAGCGGAGAAACTTCCCGTAAGCTGTTACAGGGGCAGAGAGAAAATTCGTCCAACCAATTTTATCATTTACTACCTTTATTTCTTCTCCTATCCCGTACACGGCCATCGTGGAGATTGTAAATTGTACTTTTTTCGAATATTTTCGTTGTACCGACCTAGCGAATATTCAATTTCATCGAATCTATGCGATTTAATTGAAAGCGCTTTGAACGCAAGAGACCAAAAGCGATCTAGGCAAAGGAAGAATCAAGGAAAGGCGCGCGGCGCAAAACAAAGTCCCACCTGTTCTCGCTTTTCCCTGCGAAAGGGACTTTGAACGTATACCACGTTGCACGAACGTTGGAAGAAAATAAGTTGGAAACACCAAAAAAAACGATTAATACTTCGATAATACCAAGAAAACATTTATTTTATTATTTTAACATATACGAAAGAACTTCAACGAACGACGACGACATTTTTCCTTCTGTCTGTGACGAAGAAAGAAAATAAAAAAAAAACCGAATACAAGAGAGAGAAAATGACGCTTTCAATGGCGAGAATGACGATGACGAAGCCGCGAAAATTCGATGGACCATCGACAAAGAATTCTACCATCCATTATCCGGTATTCGGGTGGGTGCGGTCGCGCTGTGACGGCAAAGGCGAATGCCATTAAATGATATACGAGAACGCGTCGGGGATGTACTTTAAAGCCGCGATGCGACGCACGTACTTGGGAATTTCCTTTGATAGGAACCTTCGGTCTCGTACACCTATAAGTAATAAATATGTAGTACGTAGTGCGTAGCACGGTGTAAGTATATCGCCAAAAATTACGGATCAAAGGGCATGAGATCAGAGATTCTACGGCGGAGGGGGCGGGGAGGGGTGTGTTTCAAAGGTCTCCGAAAAATTCGAGAACGATGCCAGTCCGTGGCGGATGCGTTCTCGTCCTGGACGCATTCGAGCCGTTATCCGTATCAATCGACCGTGCTAAACGGTTCGACGTAGGATCCAAATTAACCGATTAACTGCCTGCCCAGAGTCGACGTGCCTAGGATGCGCTTCGACGACGAGGGGAATATAATTAGATTATTATCACGTAAATCACGTGATCTGTGAGGACTCGTGCCGCTGTGTCGCGGGCTTCCGATGGATTTCCAAGTGTTTATCAAAGATCTATCTCAATGAAAGACTTTCAGAAAGCTAGCGACACGGCATCGTTATCGATAGGTGTATTCGTTCGAGGTATTTCCAATTGGAACAAAGGCGTCATTTTGGGACAATTTGCCGTCACGTCGAGCCAAAACTCCGATTTGCTACTAGCTTCTATAGCACGAGATCGAGAACCCAATTGTTCATACATCACCTGGTGAGATGTTAATAAGAGATCCATCGTTTGCACGCAAGATTTTCAGAAGGTTAGCGACATGACATCGTTATCAATTAGTAAGATGGGTATTGTTAAAGGACTACAGGGCTCGAAAGAATGCCCGATAAAAGTGGTACAGTGCGCAACATACGTTCGTAGTGATCCAGTCGCGCGAAGCCCGTCGAACCGATCAGTCTAATTTGTATTCCTTCTCTTAACTAGCGTTAAATCTCATTTCGTTGTCGAAGAACTTACTGGATCACTTCCTCCCCAATAATCAATCAGTATCCAAAAAAAATTGGGATCAAGAACCCAATCGATCGACTGATCGTACGAATCAGCACGCGATGCCAAACTCCAAGGAACTCTTTCAAACTCATTTGAAAAAAAAAGGACTTGAAACGATAATGACGCGGATTCGGCAGGTGGATAGAGATCGCATCAACCAGCAGTCCAACCGAGTCGCCTTGCCCCGAAGGTCGCAAGCTACGTCACGGCTGTTCGGTGATCCTGAGGGATGGCCAACGAGGACAATAAGGCCACTCCAACCCGGAAATGCCTTCGTTGGATGGCGGGAGTACGCCAATGTGGGCGACGACGCTTCGTCTCGACGGTACTCCACTGCCAGCAACAGCGCCGACACCGACGCCCCTCGACGAGAGCTCGGAGTTCCTACGATGCCTCGATACGAGCGGTGAGGAGTCCTGCTGAGTGCCGTGACCCGTGAAGTTCGCAGGCGCTCTCATCGGTGAACCGAACGAGCAAGGTGCTCCACCACCCTGTCGAGGTATCTTCTCTGTCCCTTCGACCGAATTATCCACCCGACTCCCTCTCCCTCGTGATCGCAGTCTGCGTTGTCATTGTCGTTCTCGTCGAACGTAGCAGGAGACGAGCAACGAACTCGACCGAACTCGATCGAACTTGATCGTTTCTCAGAACCCTTCGTTTCTAGGCTAATCACCAGACGCACGACAGGATGATAGGGAGCGGGGAAACGAGGAGCCTAAATTGGCCTAGAGGTCTAGAGGCCTAGAAGGCTATAGGTGTAATTATGGATAAATTCGTTTTAAACAGGCTTCGAGAAAGATCGAAGTTCTTGGAGTTTTCATTCTCAAAAAAGCGGACGGGATCGCAATATTTTTCGGAACTCTCGT
This sequence comes from Liostenogaster flavolineata, assembly GCA_025433975.1. Lineage (NCBI taxonomy): Eukaryota > Metazoa > Arthropoda > Insecta > Hymenoptera > Vespidae > Liostenogaster > Liostenogaster flavolineata. Next base: position 329,064 of record JAITYT010001397.1, read on the forward strand.
CGATTGTTTCATACTTTACGACGGACACCACGAATTGTCGTGTTCATTTATTTCCAAGTGTCGATTGCCGTTTGTGGTCTCGACTGTTTTAGACGCACCAAGCGCGACGAGTCATCGAATCTTTCGCGTTGTTTTCATACCGAACAGCTAGGTACGCTAGGTAGGTGATGATAATAATGTTAGCACTACGTAACGACGTATCGCGATAGCACGTAGAAATACACACACATATATACGTTATTGTTAGGTTGCTCGTAAAGTAATTTCGTTTTTTCCCGACAGTTTTTTGGAGCAAAGAGAAAACATAAAAAAAAGGTTTTTTCATTTAAAAAAAGCCTAAACAACCTAATATTTATCGGACAACCTAATGTATATCCCAAGACGTATGGAAATCGCAAATTTTCCATTTAACGTATAACGAATTGGAAGTTTTCATTTGAATTCCGACGGAATAGCGGATTATTCAATGTCAAGCAGCTCCGGATACTTCGAACCGCGTTATATCGATCGGAACGATAAACGAATAAATTTTATTCGAATATTTGTCGATTATTCTCGTTAATTCCCCGACGGTAATTAGAACGGGATATCGAGAGTTCCACTTGAATTTTCATTTATCCGTCGACTTTGATTCCGCCTTCGCGGATGTCGTCCTTTTTTCTAGCGTCCCTGCCATCTACCGCGAGGAATGCCATTAACACCAGCGACCGAATTAAGAGGCTTACGGATTTAAGCGCACATCCAATACACCCGATAGAACCGATCACAGTGGATTTGATTAATGACCGTGTAATTGAACAGACCAATGTCGATAGATCGCTCCTACGATAATCGAATTCTCCGTTTCGAGTGTCCCTTTGAACGAAACGATTAAATATGTTGTAACATATTTGTGGCAACGGTAACTCGTTGGAATTTTTCGTTAGACGTGTCGCGTCGCGTATCGTAACGACGATGGAAGAAAAGTAGAAATATTACGAGAGGACAAAGAAGGGACACGCGTCGCCTTTCGTAATTCCTGTTTACGCGGTAAATTGGAAAATATTTAACTCGCTAGGGTTAGAATAAACGTGAGAACAGTTGGAGATCCTATTTTCCAGGAAAATTCGATCGACGAAATTTTTCAATTGGGAAAATAACGTAATTTTATCTCTTTGCGAGGAAGCAAACAGGCTCTTTCTCTCTCAACGGCTATTCCTCCTCTCGTTTCTTTCTTTTCCACGCTCGCCGCTACGATAATTGAAATTCGCGGAAAAGTACGAGGTACCGTATAAGCGTCCAGGTTCCGAGCTAATCCCTTTAGGCGAAGATTGAGATTTAACTTCATCGCAAAATATTATCCTCCGCGGGTACGATTCTCTTTTATCGATTCGCAAAATTCACCTTGGGTAAGAGAAATGGATTTCGGAACGACGAGAAAACGCTAATCGACACTCCAATCCTTCGCCGGACTGACCAGATAACTGCGTAGCGATCCGCGAAGTAAAATCGCACGTGGAGAGGTTGCAAAGCGAACGAGAAGGAAGAAACGAACGTTTAGCGAGATGGCGGGAAATGAACGAAATGAAAAGACTACTTCCTATCGCAGCGGTATTCTCTAACTTTGATTTGCATTCTAGCTTAATTCGCGCGTCCCACGATGAACAAATTGATCGAATGGACAAAAATGCAGGACGAATCGTCAAAATCGTCAGAGAAGCTAGCCTTTCTAATCTTTTGGATCTGAATTCTCGACGACGGATTCGATTTCGAGACTCGATGTTACATGCCAGCAATAGTGTGTACGAAAAAGGATCGATTTTTTCGAAAACGCTCGTCACGCTACTGTTCGTTCTGCACGCGCGTTCGTCCATCTTTTAATCACGAACGCGTCGAAGGTCGTATCTCGTCCATCACCGTGCTCCAATTATTCGGTTCGCCGATCAACGAACTTTCGATGATAGGATTCCACGGAGCGTGTTCTCTCTCTCTCTTCTTCATTTCTCCCATTCGTTCGTTCATAAATTTGCACGATCGAGACATAGATCGCAGTTAATTCGAGATTCGAACTAATCTCATCGATCTTCTTTCGGTCTATCGAGCCGTTCGAAACGATTCCTTTTGCGTCGAAATCGCAAAAATCAAGATAAAATCGAGATCGTAAATAAAAAGTCACCGTATGTTCGACCGGATCAGGTGGAAAATCCTTTTATCGGACATCGATGCCAATGCGCACGGATCCAATGAACAACGCGCGTTTGTCGACTGTCCAGTCCGAAAATTCGTATTAAAAGGATCGCAAAAAAAGAAGCAGGAAAGAAATCCCACGCAGCGAAACCCCCGAGACAGCAGGAATCGATGAAAGGCCATCGATGATCGGATAACGCACAGTTCGGTCCTAGACGAACTTCCCGATCACGTGGCAACCGACGGAAACGGCCTTTCCGCAAAGGACTTTGGTCGTTCGTTGACGACCAAACCCAGAAGGAACCCAAAAATACTCATCGATCTACCAGAGAATAATTACCGACCCATTGTTCGCAGGGTTGGTGATCTTCGAGCCAAGCTGGGAGACCTACCAGACCCCACTGATAGTCGAGGCACTGCATAGGTTTTCGACAATGCCAAGGACAAAACGCCCAAAAACACGCGTATTGATCTACCAACAAATAATCACTGACCGATTGTTCGCCAGGTCGGTGATCTTCGAGCCAAGCTGGAAGAACTAGCAGACCCCACTGATCGTCGAGACGACCGTTCGCCGACTCGACGACCACTGCGTAGGTTCTCCATAAGGCTACTTGACCGACGAGGTTGAGGGCAAAAGAACGAAAGGAAGGTACCACGTCGAAGGACACCACGCGATCGGAATACCTTGATGAGCGGCAGCCTGGGCATGATGAGACGCCATTCCGGTTACGATCGGCGGCGAGTGAACGAGGCCACCGGGTCCGAGGGGATTGACGAAGCCGTGAATCGCATTGCCGTGCAACGGGCTGCCGTGGATCGAAGACCGCGAGGACGGCACCATACCGGGCAACGGAATTCCCCTCGCTTGGATCTCGTGAGACGAGACGGCCACACCGACACCACTGCCTCCACCAGCGGCAATGCCGACACTGTTGTTGGCGTTGCTCACTCCTGGGTGACCCGGAACTGGACTGCTGCCACCGTGTACAGATCCTCTTCGATGTTGCGACATAATTGGAAGTCGACGATAAAAGAAGCAGCGACGAGATCGAGATGCCGTTACCCGTTTCTACCGTTGCCGCTGTCGCTGCTGTTGCTCTTGCCTTCGTCGATGATGCCGTGACGAGGTAAGACGGGAATCCTTGATCGAACTGATGCGATCAAGGAACGTTTCTTCCCTGGTCGAAAGCAACGCGACGATACGTCTTGCGTTGTACGATTTCGAAGTAGCCAGCAGCGATTAACAAGGTCTACTAGATTTATCTTAGAGATCGTATGCTTCTATCTGGCGAGATGTGTCTTTCAGCCGCTCCGCATCGAAGGAGATTCCCTTTCCAGGCGAATCAACGCGACGATTTGCCGCGAGACTTCAAAAATGTCAGCGATGATTATCGAGTTCTACTAGATTTATCTTGCAGATCATAATGGTCCTATCTCGTGATATGTCTTCCAGCCGGTCCGCATCGAAGGTAATTCTTCATCCAGGCGAATCAGCACGACGATTTGCCCGATGTTTCGTGCCGTAGAACTTCAAAAACGTCAGCAGCGATGAAGAAGCTCGAACTCGCGTTCGAGCGATCACAACGTTTCCGTCTTGCGAGTCGGGGGAAGTCGCTTTCTCCTGTTTTACGTTTCTCAGCACGAGGCGACCAAGGCGATACCAGTCGACTCCAAGAGGACGATTCTCGCTTGGAATTTATCTCGGAATCCTCTCGAATCGCATTCCCCAGGTAGGCAAACGCGCGGCAGAGAGGGCGCGTATCGACAGGAAATAACGACGAGGAGGAAAACGTGGCTCCCCTGCTAGGAGACAAAACGACGATACAACGAAAGGATTCGTTAATATTGCAGCAGGACACGCGATGCGGAGAAAACAGAGGCGCGTCCTAGCAAGCGGAAAGATCGACGCATCAACAGCCGCGGATGTTTCAAGTACCACGGAGTAATTCTTTTCCTTTCCACTTTCTTCCTCTCTTCTCTCCTCCACCTCGTCCTACTACTTCTTCTCCTCCTTCTTCTCGTCCTTTCGACCCTTCTTCTCCCTTCCTCTTCAGTCGGCACTCGCTCGGTTCGCCTCGGCGGAGCAAACTCCCCTCGCTTTCAGCGTGTCCGGCATCGCGAAGTTACTACGCTCATCGATTATTTACCTCGTAGGTCGAGGCGTTCTACGACACGCGTCGCACCAGTTTCTCGTCGTCGAACGCCAAAACGGAGTCCCTTCCTCGACCTGGCGCGCTCATCGGTCCTCTCGATCCTTCAAAAATCACGGACCGACATCGCTGATCCTAGCAACTCCGCGCCGACCATTTCGTCAGTTCGTTGGGTTCGTACGACCGTAAGCCGTCGTACAAACGTCGATATATCGATTATCGATTCTCTAGGCTCGGCTCTAGGCAATCTGGAGAGGGCGAAGGAGGAAAAATCGTCGCTGATAAAGGCTGACAAATTCTCAACGATCGCGACGTCGAGGGAAGAGCAGTAGCGTCGACATCGATTCGATCACGGAAGAAACTCGTTCCTTCCTCGTCGTCGAACAACGACCAAAGGTTATCGCGATCGAAAGGGATCTCGATCCAGTCGCCAATCGCAGAGATTTTCCATCGTCGATAATTTCGAGACCGCTTTGATCCGCCTATAATTCGATATTGCCTTCTTTGGTCGTTATCGTTGTTCGTTCTAGGGTAGTTCCAGGTTCGAGGGAAAAGATTCTTGCCCTTCCTCGTCTGTACTCGTTCATAGGGGCACGAGGGGAATCGCTGAAACCGACAGACAGCTTCGAAACGACGGAGCGACGATCGTTCGCCCAAGGCTCGCCTCGTTCCGCTTCGACTGCTCGGCTGAACGTCGCGCGACCTTGCCCACTTCGGACTTGTTGATTTAAGACACTTGTTGGTTTTAGTGCGTCTTCGCCACGAGCACGGGCCACGAAGGACACTTTCGACCCCCGATATTATCTCTTCCTCTTCGTTCCCTTATCGCGCCGAAGGCTGCCGTTGTCGGCCCAGACGACGACAACCATTCGAGGAGTCGCGTCGAGCCACTCCTCCACCTGGAAAGATCCTAGGGCTGCGCTGGCTCTCGAGTGGAAAGCCACGAGGCAACGACGAAGATCGATCGGCTGGGCCTCTTATGTTCGCTGGGTCGTCGAAGAAACGTTCGAAGTAGAAGAAAATGTCTTCTACGACGGTTCTCCCCCTCTCTCTCTCTCTCTCTGTCTCTCTATTTCTCTTTCACTTTTCTTCTTTGTGACAACGAACTTCCTTTCCTTTCGACAATGTCGCAATTTCGAGGTTGCGTCGACAGAAATTGACTCTTTGATCGAACGGATGCCAAACGAAAGCCAAACGGAGATTAGCCACAGGTGGACATCGAAAGGCAGTCGCTAGACTTCGACTAAACCTACGACAAAGCCGATGATAAAACCAATCGAAAACTTGACAAGATCGAAGCTGGTAATCTTGCTCGCTTTCCCTAGAGCGAAAGAAACGCGATCCTTTTCCTTCGATATCGGGGATGAACATCGAAGTACTCTGTTTCCTAACAATGATAGCGGAGACTACCAACGCGCCGTTCTCGTCACGAATACGACCGGCGTAATCGTACTAGCGATTTTAGCTACGAAAGTTCACTTTTACTCTCGATCGAGCCACGCACTGTTCCCGAACGAAGAACGATCCAACGATCTACGCGATCTAACCAGCGACTGGTACGATCACGCGCGCACGAATCACCAATTACGAGAACAACGATAACGGTGACCGAACCCAGACGACAATGACGATGATAACGAGGATGACGATGACGATGACGCCAATATGACGACTGATTAAAAAAGGATCAAAAGACGAAATGCAATCGCGCGGCACTTCGTCCTTCGACAGGACGACGACGCGCCGCTACCACCAGTCACCAGCACCAGCGACCAGTAGCAGCCAGCATGCAGCAGTACCACCGGCGAAACACGGCAGAACGCGACTAAGGCGCGCAACAAGGAAGCGGAATTACGTTAGCGGAATCGAGGTTTACGGTGGGCCATCGCACACGCGCGAGCGCACAACTCCGACGCCGACGCCGACGCCGACGCCGACGCCGACGCCACTACTGCCACCCACCGCCGCCGCCGCCACCACCACCACCACCACCACCACCAGCAAC
>JAITYT010000140.1:8779-31707 GCA_025433975.1 Liostenogaster flavolineata
TGCTCTTAAGGTTTCTAGTTTTGTTAATTACACCTTCTCTGATATGAAATATAGCTATTAAGAATAAGGTACGGAATAAAAGTACGACAAAGTATGCGATTTAGAAGGTAACTGAACGAAACTTGAGAGTGAAATGAATACGAATAGAAAACCGATAGAATGAATAATGTAAATAGAATGTCCATTGAGATGCAAGCACTCATCCTCATTCTTTTCTTGCCAGGGCCTCGCATGCTCCGTTGAAGGGGGTGCACGCATCCCTACTTGAACATGCATGTAGTCCTGTTCAAGATAGCCAAGACGTTGGTTCTTGGCTTGTGTCCTTTTTCTTAACCCTGTCACATCTGGAGGTTGAACTCTTTGTTGCCCAAACGTGCGAAGAGGCTAAGATTTGCTAAGAGCACAAGATTTGTATCGAAGTTCCTTGTAATGGCGAAAATTGTCGCGCCGCTATGCAATTGGAATTAGAAGCTGAGCTAGCCCCCGTCGCATAGCGAGGCTAGTTAAACGCTTCAACATATTTCAAACGCATCGTGAATGGATTAAATATTGACCGACTATCTGTTAGCTAGAAGAGCACAGGGGAAAAAAGAATTATTTAGCCGCTCATATAACCGTGACACTGTATTCGTCCGAATCGACAATTTCCCTTTTTCCTGTGCCCTTCAGCTCATGAATAGTCGGACAAGATCTCATGCACACGTAATACGTTGAGATTCGAGTTGTCGAATTAGGGTTTGAGAATTTTCGCAGAAACGTTTAGTTATTTACGCACTCACTCAAATCGATCGAAAATTTATTTCAATGTCCTCTTGGAAGATGCTCGTTTACGAACGTGCGCTAGGAATTCCATCAACTTGCAATATGGAAACACACGGTCGCATTGCAAATATTAACGAATCGTTTAGCGCGACTCTAGAAATATTCGTGATATTTACCGTACTTCCGTCCACTGGTTTTTTTTGCTTTCGTTTTTCCTTACGCATGAAAAACCGAAAAATGGTCGGTCTGGAAGGAGTATTATCGCGAAACCTTTTTGACCCTCGAAGATAGCTCGTTCACATTCGAAAGAATTAAAGCTGACAGGATTAATTTTGTTTTAATAAAAATATATCTTAACCTACTACCACCTACTACTTCTACCCACTACTACTAGGTGGACTAAACCTACCAAAGACCGGTCGAATGACCGTTCTAAAACCGTGCTTGAAATTTCTTACGTGAAATTACTTATTTCTTTCGTTTTTATAATGAAAATAAAAAAATATTAAATTAACTATTAACCGCACTTAATTGTAACAAATATAACTTTTTAGAAACAGATCTTTGAATTACATGAAATATCGGTAGGTTTAGTGTTAAACCTTGCTTGGAATTTCATGAGACTTCTTTTCATTTTTACAATGTAAATAAAAGAAGAAAATACATTCGTGTCGTCAATTTGTGAAGACCGTTCCGATGGTAATTAAATTCAAGATTAAATTATGGTATTTAAATATACGCGAAATATTATATCATAGTTATGAAGTAATTCTCCTTTTTACGTTTGATAACTCAGAAAAATTATTGTCAATTTCGACGAGTTCGCACGATAACTTCAAATACAATCCAAATATAAACGTAACAAAAAAAATTGACAATTCGCGCTGGCGTATCGATGATACCAAAGAAAAGGAAGTTATGAAGAAGAACCTCAAAGAGAACTTGATCCTTGCACCATCGAGCGAGATACTGTTTGCAAAAGGATCCACTGCGAGGAACGCGAGAAAGGATTACACGTAGTTAAAGAGAAACTAGAACCTCGTTGATATTTTACCGTGACTCGATGCATCTTCGCGCTGCTTCTTTTCAACACCAAGAATTCGTAAACTTGAAATGACTCCTACTTTTCGCCATAGTCGAGGAAAGTCAGTCAACAGACACCTAGTACGAAATTCTCGGGCAAAAGCACGGGACTACAGTAATCGAGAAGTTTGTTTCAAATCATGTGAACTCGACTTTCGTAGTCCTTCGAACTTCGAACATTTACATTTTGGTATCTCGATGCTGTCGAGTAAAATTAGTCCAAACGCCCGAAAGACTTAAGTCATTTTAATTTAACCCTTTGCACTCGAAAATATTTTCAGAAATACACGTGAGAAGGTTCTTAGAATTAATTTAAAAAGATTTCATGTACAAATTACGTATAAAATTATTGTATTTTAATTTTATGTATTCTTGAATCTCGAGAAACAGAAAATTTGTCGAATATTAAGCTCTATATTCTTGTTTTATATGATATTTTATAAAATAATTTCCAAAATGCATCCTAAGCTTGTTATGGAAAATATCGCGGTAATAACTTGTCACGAGTCTTCCAGTAAACTTATTTTCTTAAGAGTAAATTTTACACAATCCTTTTGGACCCAGGTAAAATAATATGAAGTTTCCCATGCAAACGGGATTTTGAATCCACTAAATCCGCTTTGTCATAACTTTCGTTGTAATGCGAAAAGTCAATAACATTTACTAGGAAAAATGAATAAAAACATACTATCTTTAAAATATTATTAAACAAATGAATTCATGGCAACATAATTTATACTTTCGAATTTAGCATAAAATAACAATTCCAATAATTCATACGAATATTCTATCTCTGATACTTTTCGAGATATTTAACAAAACAAACGTTCATTCTACTCTTAGGGGCGATTTTCACCCCTTAAACGAAAATATTTGCATATAAAGCAAAATATGTGTCAAATATTGTGACAAAAACTATATCATATATAAATTCCATGCCCGACGATGCAAAAAGTTAAAATTTGTTAGTACTGATCTCGAGACGATCGTCCAAATCGATGAATCTCTCTTATTAATCAGAGCTATGTTAATTATTGAAGCATTGATCGTATATAACAATTCTAAAGAAGTCCTAACCGACGAGCTATAAAGCAAAGGAGCCTAACCGCCCGTAAAATTCGAAGGAGATTTCGGAATCTCGAAATTCCTCTTTTTTCCTCGTAAAGTCTGGCCGCAAACGTCTATTACCGATCCACGCATATGAACCCAAACGACGAGTCGTTCGTCCTGATGTTCGACGTTATCGCAGAACATTAAGGAACTTAACGACATCGTCGATCGTGGGTAGACGGAGGATCATAGAGAGACACGCACTGGCTCGTCTCGACGTCACGCGATTATGACAAGACGAGAGAACCGGGCTTAATCCGAACCATTAAAAGTACACCATAAGATACACCATCGATTCTATCTATCAGTGTAAACTGGTGCGTGACCATTCGCAGTGTCGCTGGCTAATTGAAATTACGTTAATAACAGAGAGTCGTAAAATTTAGAAGCACCTCTTGAAAATGATGAAAGATCTCTTGTTAATTAGCTCCTTCCCTAACGAAAACGAGATATCTCATCTGAGCTAATTCGATAAATTCTGACTCAAACGAGATATCTCACCGAACTAATTCGGAAAATTCTGTCCTGGATTAGATATCTCATCCTTCGTTGCTTTTTTAAAAAAATTGAACCTTAAAATCACCATCTCGTCTTTTATTTTGTTGTTATGTCTTATTTTATATATCAGAGAAAGACCTATGAAAGCATATCTGTAAAATTCTCTTTTACTCTTGTATAAAATACTTTAATATAAGAACAATACTTACAAGTGCTCAATATCGTTGGCATAAATCTATATCTTTGAGAAACCTTGCTTTGACATGTGCTTACACCGCATGGGATACCTATACCGGAAAACAGCAAAAACTCAAAAATAAACGAATTACCAAACAGAGCGACTTGCCACCTCACCAAAACAAACGAACAACGAAAACAGAATAAAGAACATTATATTAATATGGATTAACGTTGTATATGATTCATATTTTTATAATACATATATAACTTATATCAACCCAGTAGCATTGATGTCTCACCATCATACCCACTATTCCAACGAATAATAAGACGTTTCTAAACCCATTTCCTGAACTAACTCCATCAGAGAAGGAGTTCATATCCAGCATCTGGGCAATCTCGATGTTAATGCGACACGAAATGTGTCGAAGTTGTAATTTATTACTGCTTGACAAAAATATTAGCTTGTTCGGAAAGTCATTTCAGTTTTTTAAAACAGTTCTTCATAAGAACAACGTTAAAAAAACAACGTTCGCCTCGATATGTCCTGAAAAAAGATTTGGTGACTTTCAAATCGAAAGGAGAGAAAATCGACGAAAATCGTGTCTTCGAGGGATCAAAGTCGATCGAAGAATCGTTTGAAGTCGTGGTCGAATGGGATAGCATGACAAAGATCAGGGCTCTACATAAAAGAAAAACTTCTTTTGTCGTTGATACGACTGTCGATCCGTGGACGTTACGATTCTTTAAACGGGATATTCGATCGTCCACTTCGAGAAATCCATCCTTCTTTCGCCTCGTTTTATCTATCCGCCCTTTTTTCTCTTTTTCCCTTCCCCCGTTCGTCGTCACCCCGATTCCTCCTACCTTCCTTTCTTATCACGATGACACGGAGGTTAAACGTATGAATGATGAGACAATTTTTTCCAACGCCCACTTGCTTCCTCTAGAGCACGACTAGAGCCACTTGCGTTTATCTTGACACCAGCTGGGCACAAAGGGACACGCAACTTTGCCGTTCCAATAAAGTGTTAATACGAATTCCATGGCGTAAAAACATTATGAGAAGTTAAACGAACCGATCTAAGTTTCAATCGAGCAGGGAAACGAGTTAATTTCGATTGGTTGAGACCTGCAAGTGTTTCTCCTTGGAACTCGATCGAATTGAAAAAAGTGAAGCAAATAAAAAGGTGTCGAACAGTTCAACGAAGTTCGAAGAGCCGATAATGAGATCGTTTTTACGTTGTCAGGTTTTATCGATTCTTCAAACATCGTCGTTTCATCGCTTGCTTTGTAGTTCGTAACTTTCGCGAACTTAATGTCACTTAAGATCGAAACGCGGTTAACGTCGAGTTAATCGTCCTTGTTGAAGCGAATGACGAATGTCGTTGGAAAGAACGCGAAACCATCAAAGACGTTCGTCGCGTCAATCCATTGTCTCCGATCGATTGAAAAAGATCCAAAGGAAGAATCGACGTTTGAAAGTAAGTTGGAAATGTTCGCTAAGGCCCAGAAGTAACGTCGAGGCAAACTTTCGAGGATTTGGACTTCACGAAGTAATGAAAGCTTGTCGAGTTCAAGTAAAATGCGATATCGAAATAAGGACTCGAAAGGAATTCTCTTCAAACGTGAGGAACAATTTGATTTAACGCGTAGCTTTAATCAGCTTCGTTTCGTAAAAAGTAACGATGACGGAGTAAATCGATAAAAAGTCGGTCGATTGGTCGTTCGTCGCTGAACAGTTTTCCGTTGCGACTGGGATATAATTTTAGCGTGTTTATCGCAAAGGACGGGCGCTCATAGACTTGAACGCATGCCGCACGATTCTTACGTGGTGGCTATAAAAGATTCTCAAGGACCAAGGGGAAAGACTCGTTAAGAGCGCCGGTGCTAAGAATGATGATATAGGTGGCGCGTTCGAGCACATTGGTAGGAAACTAGGATGAAAAATGATGTTTCGTCGTTTCAAACGAAATATCAGAGAGAAGAGATCAGTGATAAAGTATTAATGAGTGGAGTCGATCAGAGACAAAATATCGACGAGTCAAATCGATTAGAAATATAAAATATCAACGAGTCGAGTGAATCAGAAATAAAATATCGATGAGTTGAATCGATCAGAATTAAAATATCGAAAGAAACGAGTCGATCAGAGACAAAATAACGATGAATTGAATCGATCAGAGATGTAATATCGGTGAGTCAAGTCGATTAACGAGTCGAGTCGAACAAGACGGTCGAAGAAAATCAAGCACCTCGGAGAATGAAGAGAGCCAAAACGAGCCGCGAAACGTAAGATCGCTTTTGAACTCTTTTCCAACGAGTGCTCGTAGATGGTTACGGCAACGCGTACCGATCTACCTTGGCGATAAGTGGTAAGGTACGGTCGTAAAGTACGGACTGCATGGTGCACGCTCGTCCCTTACTTCGGTCCGTATTTCAACGTTTTCTTTTTCCCTCTCTTTCCTTTACCGAGACGCTCTCCGCCGTATGATAATGTAATTTTACGAATTTCAAATCATTCGAGCGTGAAATACAAAAATTATAACTAATCGACGTGACGGATATCACCGCTAGTTACGATTATTAAAAAAAAAATAAATAAATATCAAACTTGGGTGCGTTTAAACACGGCGAAAATTCACCGAAATGAGGTCGAAACCCGATAAACTGGCTCTCGTATGCACAGCCTTCCGCGAAATTATGAAGAATTTTTGTTGTTTTATCGGTAGAAAGAAAATTTATTGGTGCGATAATTCAACGAGATGGTTTCGTTTATTTATTCGAATATCCGAGGAAATAATTCGATCAATTACTGCGTGCCTGGGGTGTACCTAGCACGTCGATTAAAATAAAGGAACCTAGAACGACACTTGTTTCATAATTAGCAGTTACACGATCAAGCCGGCTGATTTTAATCGTCGCTTCAATTTTCTAAGGAAAACGTATCGATATTTTCCGCTCCGTTCAATCTTCCACCGATGATCGTAAAACACACGTCTAGCTTTTAGATGGCGTTCCGCGTTAAATCGGCGGAAGTAATTCGAAAGACGCGAATTTTCCATCGAACGAGAAACAAGCACCGTTCAACGAACAGAAAAATAAAGTCGGGTGCAGGTGCGCTCGATCTGTGGCTCTTTCCAGCGGTTCTCCTGCTCACTGCGTGGCTTCGACTCGTACAAGGGGGAAATAATTATTTCGTCGATGAAGATGACGATCGACGATGGATCTACGCATCGATTCGTCGTTTCGAGATGGAAAGTGCGCGTAAGGTTAAGAAATGTAGCCACGAGTAGCGTTTTGATCGATCGCTATTTGCATCGTCGGTTACCGCGCGTGAGTTGCACGTTTTTCGAGTTACACGGGAAAAAATGCGACATTCCCTCAAGTTACACTGCATTTTAGTTACACGGTTTTTTACCAATTTTCGTAAAAAGGACAAAATGATAAGTACTTATCATGTATTTATTAATATAATTAAGCTATCTGTAGAATTCTTTTGCCTCTTGCTCTTGAAAAGTGGAAATATAAAGTATCTAGTGAAGACATAGATGAACTAAATCCGAGTTTTCGTTTACATGATTTCGAGTTACACGGAATCAATTAATCGTGTAACTCGAGGGACATCTGTAGTTAGGTCTTGTATCGCAGAGACAAAGAACACGTACTGTTCAACGAATGGGACACAGACGCGAGTTTTCCGTCGAAAAAGAAACAAACACTGTTCAACGAATAAAGAAATAAAATCCTGTAGATGCGCTTGAAATTGTATACGAACTAAATAGGCTGAATCGGTTGAACGTATGCTCATCGTTACTAACCCAATTATTTTGATGAAAAATGGGTTTTTTGCGATAATAGGAAAAGGTGTGCTCGGTGGTTTAATAGGAATGAGACTTGTGCTCATACTCCAAGGCCATCCCTTTATCCACGGAGAATTTTAATAACAGTTTGGTGAAATGTGACTGGAGTAATTCACTGCTCATTCCTTTGAACTAAGGAGACAATTACAACTGAAAAATACTGCCGGTGCATTGATATACATGAAAAATTGAAAATTATACGCCCATCACTCGTTAATCGGCATAGCTCGATACTTCTCCACGACAAAACTCGCACGCATACGTCGTACTGAACAATTACGAAATGATATGAATTAAAATATGAAATTTTGCAGCATCCAGCTTATTCGCCGGATCTTTCGCCAGCCGACTTTCAGTTTTTAAACATTTAGGACAGTTTTTATGGGCTAAACAATATGAACATAAAGACATTCTGAAAAATTCCATATCAGAGTTTATTGATTCTAAAGATCAGAATTTTTTTATACAGGCATCTATGCATTAAAATCTCGTTGGGAAAAGTGTATTGAAGCAAATGGAGCACATTTTGATTAAATAAACAGCTTTTGAAAAAAGATATGCAGTTTTATATATTCGCTTAAAAATCCAACATATTATACGCATCGATCTGATAATTACTTCGTCATTCGATCATACGAATCGATCGTCGTTTCGAGATGGAAAGCGTGTGAAGATGAAGAAATGGAGCCGCAGGTTACGTTTCGTTCGGTCATTTTTGCATCGTGGGTTACCATGATCGAAATATCCGAACCACGTTGTCTCGAATTGAAAATAGTTAACTCTTATATTACGGTTACGCAAAAACATCCCATGTTAACGACTCGCGGATTATTACCGATATTGAGACAGCGATTCGAGGTGGACTTATAGCCACTCCTGCGGAAATCCAATCGCGCAGTAAAGCTTCCTAGGATGACGATAAATGTTTTCTCGTTTACGATTTTATAATGCAATTTTATTTCGCTGTGTTCAACCGTTTGCCTGAGACGAACTACGAATAAAGATCGATCGAGGCGCGTTAAATAGTCGATTTTCAATCCCTTCCTTTCTTCCTTCGAAAGCGATGAAATTTCAATATGTTTTTCTTTAATAAAAAAACGTTGATTTTTATATTTTTTAAATATTTTTTTATGTTTATATAGACCTCCTCGTAAGTGACAACATTCGAGGACGTGTATACACGTTCTTTCATAAACGTCGGTATTCGAAGTCGAGTATGTACATTCTTCTGTAAAGGATAGAATTCGAAGACGTATATATACGTCCTTCACGACGTAGACGTTAAAACTAAAAGGAAATACGATTTTCGAAGGCTCGAGCAACGTGAAAGGCGCAATCTCGCGTGCTTTGCGAATTTCACGCGTAGTTTGACCCGTTTTTTCCCCTCCCAACGATGGCTCTTAATTAATCGCCGCGAACGGTAGGCGAACGTCCTCGACCTTCCCTCCTCCCATCTTCGAAGCTCATATCTCTACAACGAAAGTTTCCGAACCAACGTCGTTTTAGTTCGGACGTGCATCGTGCTTGAAATAACATTTCCAGTTGTTTGGATCGCATTGTGCCCGAGTTTGAAGTCGTTCAATAAGATTACGCGCGATTCCTTCTCTCCATCCCTTCCTTCTTCTCGCCCTCTTTTCGCATACGTAACGCAAAGACGATCAATTAGATGCAAACGATAAGTTTCCGTACTCGTGCAAACTATACAATATATTCTGCGCTTTGCCGCGTAGAATTAAACGGAGAATTTCGCACGACTTTAAAAAAAAAGCATCGCCTGGAAAATTCGCGTCGCTAAAGCATTTTCTCCATTACATCGCAAAAATCGATCACTCACACCGAACCTGTTTCATACTCTCGTAGTAAGAGGAAATAAATAATCTATGAAGCTTGTATCTGCACTAATTTGGTATCGAAACTGTCGAGAAAACGAGTTCTTTGGTAATTCGTGGAATTCCAGTTGCTACTATTAATAGTTTAACATCTCGAGTAGAAATGCATTAGAAAGATATTTAACACTAGAACTACCGACCGGTCAAAATGACCGGTTATATCAATTGTTCACGAGAATTTGTCTTGAAATTTTATGTAATATTTTATAATAATGTTATGACTTTTTCTAAATTCGTGTATTTAATAATATTATAAATTATTTTGATCTCCCACTTCCATTTTTCTGATATACATATGTGATGTACCTATATATACCGACCGGTCGTTATTTTTAATGTTTCTAATCTAACGAAAACTTCTTAGGAACTACGTCAATCCGCGACTACGGCGCCAGCCAATCAAAATTCCCGGAAAAATCACTGTTTTAAAATAACTGGGTTTTCTCAAATTTTCAGAATTTTGTATACAGTTGAAATACAGTACTCACTCAGTGTATTCAGTTCTTTTCTTATTGGCAGTTGTTATATACGGTTGAAATAAGTGCGGTTGAAATTATTGCTTTACACTTATACTTGCAATATTGTGGACAGTTGTGTTGAATATATTTCTTTCAATTTACAGTTATTGTAGCTTGCAATGTAAGTAAATCGTGAATATTTTTATTATAATAAGGGAAAATATATTCAGAATATTTTTATCATATATTGCATTGATTTTAAATGTTTGGTATTCATTCACTGCGAATAGCCAAAATTGTTACGTACCAGGACAAAATATTACAATCGACGAACAACTATTCCCAAGCAAAGCGAGATATATGCCGAACAAACCCGATAAACCCGAAAATTTTTGTTGGCATCTGATCTCAAAAGTAAATTTATAATAAATGACTTTTCTTTTAATTTTTATATCACACCGGTCAAAATGGCCGGTTTGGTAGGAATAGGTATATAACAACTGTTGGTAGTTCTAGTGTTAACAACTACAATAAATGTGATACCGATACTTGACGAATGCTTAAAAAATGCTTTGAGACGAACGTTTAGAACTTTTTTTCGAAAAAAAGAAAATACTGCGTTTCGTGAAAAAAAATCGTTAGATGAAATGGTCTAGACATTTGCCTCTGTATGATTCTGTGAAAGAAGCTATCGTTACGATAATTATTCCTCGTCTGGATGACATCGCGGGCAATCGACCGTTCAAGGAAGGCTATTACGAAATACGATTAAAAACGAAGTTCTTCTCTCGCATAGCTAGTGAGGCTACTTCTTTGGGGCCTTTGTATCGACGAGTGCCGAGTTTCTTTGTCAATTAGCAGTGAGTTTGCCGTTGCCAGGGGATATTCATGAGTCTGAGAGGAGTCTGGAAACGGCCGAAGAACGTTTAAAGATAATTGATTCTTGACTCTGCTCGATGGTGTGTTCGAGTGCTTGACAGATTTGAGAGGAGCTCGACTACGCCGATAAAACAATATCCAAGGCGGCAAATACCACGATTTAAACGTAGAAAACAACGATATCTATGAAAGCTTATTCGAATATTCAGTTGAGGAGTCTATTTTCGATTGCAAGATCGAACGAGTTTAGAGAAACTCTCAAAAGAGTTTGACTTGGACAGCTCATATGGATCGTAGGCTTATCGATCGATAAGAACTCGAAATACAGATTTATGTATCCGTTCGTTATTCACGTAAGGATAAAAGATCACAGGTGCACGAAATCGGTAGATCGAACGTCGGTGTCTAAAAATGATTAAAATTCGATGTACACCTAATTCTATTTTTATACGATGGATACGTTCCCGAAGAATTCGTGTAAAAGAAAATATTGCATCAATTGAAAAATAAACGATTGGTTCCAGTCCTAAAAAATCAGCAGAAATAACACAATAAATGGGTTTCATCATCATCAAATTCTTTTCCGGTAATTCTGTGTTTCAATATTAGGATGTTGGAAAATTCGGTCGTATTTGGGAGGACGGGATCTTAGTTCATAATACATTCTGGCCAAACAGCTTTCCAATATGCATTCAAAGTTGATGGTTTTAATTCAGTCAGCGCTAATTCAATTTGATTGATACAATCCATAATTGAAAATTTCTTTCACACATCAATGGCCGTTAGTGTTTCATTGTTCGGTTTATCCAAGACATATTGAAACGTTCGCTTTACGTAGTATGTTTTAAATGTCGCAATTATACTTTGATGTTACGGTTGTATCTAGGATGTAATATTAGGCGGCGGAAAATAAAATTGCACGTTCGAATGTTCTAACACCGGATGGCTGAGTTCATTGTCTATAATCAATTCTAGTTTCTAATTTGTATTAAATCAAAATCGTGTAAAAACAAAATTGGGTATACTTGTTTAAATAAAAAAGAGGAAAATGAAGAAAAATGACCAAAACCACGATTTCGTCGTCGAATCGATCATCGAAGGACAGATTAAAATTCGCCACTCTATTTCGTCTTTGTATTTCGTAACGTTCAGTTTAACTGTCCTTTTATCATTTCAAGATGTGTCACCGGTGGCATACTCCGTCGTGAACGCGTCAAACGTAAATTGCACGTGAAATGTTTTTCGTTTATTCGATCATGTTTTATTAAAGTTACAATCGTCGAAGAAAACAGTTTATTACTTGCAAATAACGAATAACGTGGCACTCGGATGATGGAAAAGTGCCACGAATGAATGAATTATAAAAAATTGTCGTCGGTTTCCTTCGTCTTTTTTTTTATCGTATTTCCAATTTTTTGAACGAAAAGAAATTACTGTTATGAAATATAAAATATCGAACCATAAGAGAAAAATTTGCGATCACAATGGAGTTTTACTTATGAAAGGGAAAGCGAAAGAAAATTGCACTTCCTAAATTTGGTTCTGGTGTATTATATTCGTAATAAGAAAATATCTCGCAAAAGCAAGCCTCGCAAAACAAAGAATACTTGGTCGAAGTTTCGGCTGGAATACCGGCGAAACAACTCCGAATGTAAAATGTGTCGTCGTCGTCGTCGTCGTCGTCGGTCGAGACTTCGGACGTGATTCGTACGTAGCAGAACTTCCTTCGAGTTACACTAAAACGTTTCAACGAATTCGTGAATAGAAGAAAGGAAAATGAAATTCCAAGAAATCCATCTCTCTCCTAATGAGATAAAAACAATCGGCCGATAAACAAAGGTTAAGGAAAAACAAGTCACCTACCGATTCCAAAATTGTTATCGTTCGTTCAGAAGAAATATCGAAAAGTCGATCGTACTAATTGTTACATTTTTTTCTGAGCAAGGCAATAAAAATAGGATATCGATACATCAAAGCGCTACAAGTATCTTATTTTGTTCGAACAGAAAATATACTACGTACATCGGTTAATAATTTAAATACGATATTTGAAAAATAATTACACGAAAAATTACAACAAAATTTTAAATCGCATAAACTTTACGATGGCTTGTATTAAATAAATCAACTTGGTTATCTTCGGTATCGAGCCACTCTCTGAGTTTGGATCCTTAACACGGTGAGCACGACATCAGTCCCTAGGGACGGACAATAGATTTTCGTTTGGACGGCGTTGATCAGTGGTTTCGACAATATTCGCTTTTATCAAAGTTATAAAATAATCGTTGTAATTTTAACCCCTTAACCTACAACTACGGGCATAACTCGAAGTACGATGGTCGGGCCAAATGTAGATATTTTCGTTTTTATAAACGTTTTCGGCTCAAAATTCTCCAACGTAAATCGTAGGATAAGGGGTTAATGATGTTTATTAATACATTCTAAGCAAAGATGTGGTCTAGATTTATACAGATTACAAAAGATAACGACCTGTTTAGTCGATTTTCTAGGTATACATTGCGTCCGAATGTTTTTGCATTTGCCGTGTAATATTCAAAACAATATCGACTATATCTATTATCTACTATCTATGTTTCTATTTGTATACTTTGTATACATCGAATACTGAAATGATTGTCACTTGTTTATACTGTAACTCAGCGCCCATCGAATGGTCGTCAGTGTGCCGACACGACGGGCTACCGCCTGAACAGAAAGTCTAGCAAAATCGCCGTTGCGCTCAACGTGTTAAACTCTCGGCGAAAAACTTTAATGAACCAGTTTCGTCCAGTGCGGCTAAAGTGGCGTCTATTTTCCTTCTTGCGTCGTATTAAAAGGAAAACCAAATCGAGTCGAGAACGACTCGATAATATTCATAACTTTGCGATACAATTTGTATACGGATTCGCGTAGTTTCCTCTTCGTTTCTTTTATCGATATTCTCAATATTACGAGAACAGGAACGATAGAGTTACAATACCAAGTTCTCATTTAATACAGTAACGAAAGTTGCCATGTATCAATTTCGATGAAAACCTAGTGTTTGTTAAATAGCTCGTTATATTAGGGAGACCAGGAAGTAAACCATTATTTTGTAGTGTAATGTTAAAATTCGTTAAAAAACATAAAACGCTTCGTCTAAAAAAGATCCACGAGATTCTATAAAAATACACGTAATAAGCTTCGTTTGGAAAAGATCCCAGAGATTCGATAAAAATCCACCTACTTAGCTTCGTTTAAAAAGGATCCATCAGATTCTATTAAAATGCACGTACTTAGCTCCGTCTGGAAAAGATCCATGAGGTCCTATAAAAATACAAGTGCTTAGCTTCGTCTAGAAAAGATCCATGAGATTCTATTAAAATGCACGTACTTAGGTTCGTCCAGAAAAGATCTATCAGATTCTATAAAAATATAATAAATATTTAACCTCGTTAAAAAAAGATTCATGAGACAGTATAAAAATACACGTATTTAACTTCGTCTAGAAAAGATGAGCTTCTATAAAAATGGACGGATGCGTTTGTTTGTGCGTCGTTCCCAAACGAGCTAACGGCACGCAAGAAAAAAAATTCGTATGTTTTTCACATCAGCATCCATGAACGGCCTGGCACGTGTCGAGTGCCTGCAAGTTCACGAGGTAGGGAACGATTCATTATTAGAATAATCGTACTCGAAGCGATAAATGCGATGCCATATGCACGTACGTGCGCGCATATTGCATATCGAACGCCATAGAGAGCACTCGATAAAGCGCGGGAAAACGTTAGGCCGCTGAGCGTGGAGCGTTGTTTTTTTGTGAAATCGAACTTGGCAGGATAATTTCAAGGGACAACCGTCGCGTGATTGGTTATTGATTTTTACCGCGTTAAAGAGTGAGAAGTTTTCAACGACAAGAAACGTCTTTGAATTTTTCAAAACGTTCTTCAACTTTCAACGACCAAATAATTACGTAAAGTAAGTTTCATTCTATCGGCAGCGACCTCTCGGATCATTAGCCAAAATAAAGTACGGTAAATACATACGTTAGGACAATAAGTTCATACGTAAAGTATAAATCGTCGGAAAAAATGAATAAATGAAAAAAAATGTAAAACCGTCGAATTTTTCAATTTGGTTTTACATCGTTAAAATTGGGAAAATATCAAAATGGAGAGGCAAAAACGGAGGATAAGGAACGGTATCGTTCGTAGAAAAAAGTCGATACAAGGGATGATGTTTCTTTACACTAGCATTGACGCGAAACGCTTTGTGCCTCGGTACAATTATTCGGAATAAAAGACGACAGAGATATTTCGTTCCGTGCAAATACTTGGCTCTGGTATATACTTCATTTTAATTTCAGCTAAATGCGTGCGTGTCGTGCTAGTTCACTTCTCGTTTAACTTTGGAATCCGTAACTCGAAAAGGTCAAGCCGACGTACTTCGCGCATCGCACCGTGAATGCTCGTATCGAAGCGTAAAACGAGAAACGAAGAAATCGATTTTTACTAGCGACTTTTGTACACGGGACGGGAGGTACGCCGCCCACTCGAGATTTCATCGCAAGGTCCATTCGAAATGTAGTTCGATAATTTCACGAATTACGATATTCGTTCGCGAAGCGGCGCCTAACTTCTTCGAAAGGGTGCTAACTTTTTGAAAACATTCTCCACGAGACGTGGTGAGAACACGAACACCTCGAATACGCGTTCGATGTTGCAAAGATGCTGATTCCCATTTCTTGGTTATTTTGCCACTAGTTTGTAATGCTAATCTCAGTCTATATTAACACTAGATTGCCCGAAGAAATCATTTGACACCTAAATTTCTTTGGAAAACATTATTTCCTGTTTTCTAAGTGAAGTTATTATTTAATATTTACCAATAACGTATTACGTGACTTTAAATAATATAAAATAACATCGAAAATTAATTCTAAATATTTTTTATGAATTAGTTATTCTTTCACAAAGCAGTCATTTTGACTTCTTTCAGACAATATCGGTATATACTAAATCTCGGGCAATCTAATAGTGTTAAGACCCACGAACTCGTTTAGTGGTTCAACGAAACCAGCTCAGACTAAACTAGGAAAAGTTAGGTTAGGAAATCATCTCCGGCGACTTTAATCGAGACGATAGAAGAAATGCACGGAGGTGTTCTTGACGTAATGCATTCGAAGTGGGACGCGACACGTCGCTAGAGGCGCCCCATCACCTCCCACACCCACGACGGCCTTGCAACTCCTCCCTCCAAGCTCTTCTCGCGTCCTCGCGAGGAGGAAGACATCCACCACCGATTTGCCTCCTTCTCGTCTAACGTTTAGCCATCGCACGAGTCGAGACGACGAAATTAGAGCCGCGTTTTGAGCTGACGTTTCTGCCAGGCCGGAAGAGGAACGCTAGTATTATTTCGCTTCGTTTCATTGACGGACGAATATAATCGATGCGCCATTGAGAAGGATGCTCTTGATTGATTTTGAAACAATCGACGACAACCGCACGATTGAAGCTCAACGAGAATTCTCTGCGTCTCCCACAATAGTTTCGCTCCTACTTTAGAGCTTACGATGAAGAAGACACCCAAGCGCTTAGTGGTCGGATGCGTCGACACGATGGAAGCTGGTATCGCGCCTCCAGTCGACATTTCTAACAGGCCAGAAGAGAAACACTGATACTATTTAGCATCAATAACAGGACTGAAGATCGGAAGATACTATAGGGATTCACCTCGCGCCATGTTAAATTGTAAAAATGCCTATTAGACTATCAAATCGTTGTGGATTGGATAGCTTAGTGGTCCGGAGCAATGCTCTGCAACCGCTGTGCCACGGCACACTAGTGTAAGGTGATTTTAGCTGCAAGGTATAAATATCTACAAACACAGAGCTATTTTATTGTGCTTTTCTTATGTAATAAAAATATATACGAATTATTGGAATTTATGTATTTGCAAGTTTTTGTTTGTGGTGTGTCACGGAATTATCGAAAAAACGTGTACCGTGTCGCGGAAAATAAATAGTACAGGACTAGAACATCGCACGCGAAATTCGAGGACCCCGGATCGAATCCCAGCTCACCCAAATTCAATTTCTTTTCGTAGACATTTCGATAAAAGTTATAATCCTACAGTACGATATCACAATCTTAAATAAACAAAATCACCATTTTACGCAATTCATGCGAACGCAACAGAGGCAAAATTCAAAGAATTCTCAAGATCGTTGGAAAAAAGTTCTATTCGATCTCTTCGTTGATTCCATTCACCGTGAAAATAAGGTGGCCCTCAATACTCTGCATTTCAATCAGTCGGTGTCGTTTATCAAGAATATGAACAGATACGTGGAAAAAGAAGGACAAGCTTCTCGTCGATTTCTCGAGTATGATGAGCGTTGCACGGAACACGTTCGCCAACGTTTTTCGTTCCTTCAATTTCCGCCTCGCTTCTTTTCGTACGGTGTGATGTTCGGCTCGACGATGACAACGCGTTCGGATGAACTACGTACCCCTTTTCGCTCGATATCGCGCATACGCGTATCAAACGTATTTTCAAAACGATTTTTTCGAAATTGTTAAACGTTATCGTTACCAATGATTCAATACTTGAAAGATTTATTTTACCAGCGAAATATTAGAGGAGCCGGAAAGTAACGTGGTATTAGCGTATACAAGAGTCCCTCGAGTTACACGATTAATTGGTTCCATGTAACTCGAAACCGTGTAAATAGAAACTCAGATTTAGTACAAAATCAGAAATCGCGGACCGTGTAATTGGTTTACAATTTTTTTCTTTCCAAGAGACATTTTGAGAATCTATAAATCACGATAAAAGAAATTCTGCAGATAGCTAAATATGCTAAATATTTATTATTTTGTTCTTTTTACGAAAATTGGTAAAAAAAACCTTGTAATTCAAATACCGTGTAACTTGAAGGAATGTGGCTTTTTTTTCGCGTAACTCTAAAATCGTGCAACTCAAGTACTTTGTATCTCAAGAGATACCTGTATCTACATTAGTTTGATACTGATCGATTGTTCGCGTATATCGGGGTTGTGTAAGATATCGTAAAAAAAAATCATTGATAACAAGAATGATTACACCATTGACTCGAAATACAAATTATTGTTAAATAATTTGTCTTAATTTGACGAAAAAATACGACATTACTTTCCGGTCTTGCTAATATTTAGAATAATATTTACAGTCTCGCTTGAGTCTCCGAGCACATAGGACGTGTTTACGAAGCGGTAGATGTTTACTTGATTATAAGCAGCGAGAGAGGAATAAGCTTTGTGTACTGCCAGTAGACAGTTTAGCTGACGAGATGGCAGAAGAACAACACGTTCAGTACCTTTGTTGAATTAAGGGCGTGGAAGTTAAGGTAGAATGAATGTGTGAGTGGTTGAACGAACAAATGAATGAACGAATGGACGACTAATTTAGAACCCAAGCTGGGGCTAATGCACGCGTACAATAGAAATAAAAAATGCCATATGATACTTAAAACAAAAATTGAAACGGAATTCGTACGAAGTAAAATTTCACCCACGATAACCTTCGGAGGTTAATTAAAATCGAAATGCATTACATTGATCAACGAGTGAGTGCTCGACATGATCCTGGATTTCAATTTGATAATATTCTCGATGCAAGATAACACGTGACACGGAGTTGCATTCGTTGCATCAATAGTACAATATTATAAATGCAAGAGCACGAAATCGTAGATAATCTACCATCGTAAACCACGGTGAAAGCGGGACAGAAGTTTTCTTTCATCGGAGACAAAATTATGGAATAGAAACATGTTGGAAGCTCTTATACGACCATGAATAAAATAAATGAGATACTTATCGCGGACATAAGAACTCCGAGCTAAAGAAGCGCAGCCACTTTTCCAACGTGGTCGATTCTTTTTCCCATTCTCTTCTTGTTTCAACTTTTTTTAATGTTTCAAATTTCGTCCCGTGCCAAGAGACGAAAAGAAATTAATACAACGTTATGATTCACAATGTGGGAGCGTCAATGATCTTTATAAATACGTACAAGGAAAAAGAATTAAAAGTATCATCGTTTGACAGGAAAATTAAATTTAAAAATTAAAGATTATCAGTCGAAGAGAAATCTTACTGGTCAACGGAATTTATTCCTATTGGAAAGGAATCGTCCAAAGTTTGCACGATATTTCCTATTCCTTGTAAAACTTACATTGTAAAACCTTATAAAATCTTGAAATGTTCGTTTACACTGTACGAAATTATCAAAATTTGTCTTTTACTGAACGTACGAATCACCGTTAAAATTAAAATTTCATCGTCATCGAATTCAAGCAAATAAAAAAGAAAACAGGAATTAATTACGATAGCGGAATATTTATTAAATTCAGTCAAACTCAAAAGGCTCGCTTCTTCACTCTACGTAGGCACTTCTTACTTTCCCATGGGAAATACGTATCTCGTACGTATCTTTGGAACCGTTGGAAGAGCCCATTTGATATTTTGGGATAACATGGGCGATGTATCATCGGCATCCGCGAATTTCAATTGAATCCTAAATCCCTTCTGTCTGACTAAATACGGAGAAAAAAAAAATGCGAGACAAAAGCAAAGAGAGCATACATTATTGCAAATAGCCGAGTCGGAGACGCGGATGGACAGCTAGCGAACTAACTGTAATGCGATAGGTTGGAACGATGTTTAATCGACTTAGATAGCCATCTTTTAAGGCGTACGTCACTCGAGAAAAAATCTGGAATGTAGCTTCTTCTGTTTTAAAAAAAAATCGTTCCACTATGACCTGCAGAATTGTCCAAATTACATATAGTTATATCTTCTTACTCAGTTTTAGCTTCAGCCTGTTTGTAAAGCACGAGTGGATAAATCGATCAGTCTTAAAAACGACGACTTTTCTGAAGTGTACGAAGATTGTCTACTGTGTGAAAAATATTTAAAAACAGTCGCCTAACGATAGTTAGACTCTTTAAAAAATTAGAAAAAATATCCTTGTATTGGATCATCCTATAAATAATGCAGTTTTTTCAATTGCATGATGTAAAAGTCGAGGAGATAAACTACCCACATCGACTAGCCATAAAAGCAGGTAGTAAATTTATCTCGTTCTTATCCTTAATGCAAGTTTCGAAGAGTGCAGCTCGACGAAAATTTATTTGAAATCCTTCAATTTTAAAAACCGCTTTATCTATAGGATGATCCAATATTTATATTCACGTGTACTGTTGTACTCAAAGAAATAGTCGTTAATCGTCTTCCATTTTCCAAGCGAAAGTCGAATCGTTTTTACTTTCGACTAACTGAAGTACCTTGATTAACACGACGTTAAAATCGCTATCGATTTAACGCCCATCATCGCGCGGCATCACGCGGATAAATTAGGTAAAGAATGGCGAAAGATAATCGCAGCGCTGGTTTTGACGCGATACTTTCTCGTCGATGTGTCTCTCGCAACGCGTATCGCCTTACGAAGCATCCCAAGGGAGCATGACTTTACGAGGGCGGAAGATCGCGCTCGTAAAGCTGCGCTTTACAGACGACAGGCACCTCCTTATCCGCCAGGACGGAAGGAAGAAGAACAAAAGAAAGGAAAGAACAAGGTGGAAAGAGAAGTTCGTCTTGAAGCTTGGTCAATCGAAGAGGCGAAGTTTTCTCCTTCTCCCCATCCTCGTCTTATGCATTTTTCCACGATTCTCTCGCGGAGGTTAAGAGGACCTTTTCAAACTTTTGGACTGGTCGGAATCTCGCAGTTTGAGAAGAACGTCGGTGAGGTGTCCAAAGGTTGGATGACGTGGACGTTTCGCCTCTTTCGATTCTCTTCGAATTCGTACGATTCTCGATACCCGGAAAACTTTCATTTCGATTGGAAGATAGATCGGGGTGAACCAATGCTAGCTTTCCTGTAGTTTGAAAAATCAAAGTGTCGTCGTTAGAGGAAAAATAATACGGTCAACGAAAATGGATAGTATTTGAAGCGAGGCAAGAGATTTCTATGCTTCTTGCGGTTCGAAGCGATTACAAGCGATTAGAATAACTTGTCAAAGCATGTAGAACTTTGCGAGTGAATAAATTGTCTGGAAATTCATTCGCGATATGGCGAATAAAGACACGTTTTTTAAAACTCTAAATCGATGCAAAATTAAGAGCTACACCTACGAATTGCTCGAGCTGAGCATCTCTTTCTGTGCTGCTCTATTAAAATTGCCGAGTGTTATAACAATAGCAGATTATTATAAGATTTCTAATAATAATAAGAAAGAAATATTCTAAATAATGACAATTTTTAACGCAGAATCTGTCATCTCTCTTCCTCGAGTGAATTGTACTTTACGGAGGCAGGTTAATCTTCGGATATTACGAGTGCAATGAATTCAATTTATTCACTGCTTAATGATAATTTTAATACATTATAATAAATAACGCTTAATATTAATCGTAACATAAATTTTAACGCGTTTCCTCAAATAAGAGGAGCAAAATTATCGCCTATTTATCATATTCATTAAAATATCAAATATCTAAAGAACAGAATTCATGATACAACAATGCAATAAATATAGATAGTACGTATCGAAAGAGTGTAAGAATAATGAAAGAAGTGATATAATAGAATGTAAAGAGCTTGGCGTAGAAATTTATTGAAACATGTACCAAAAATAGTTCACGTAGCATCGAACGTGTTAACAAAGCCAGTAAAATGTCTAATTCACCGGGACAAGAATTTTATCATTAATATTTTACTCTTATTAATATCGTCAGTCGCGCACAAAGTCCCTTCGTCATAAGTACAAAATCATTTGGAAATAATTCGAAAAATTCGAAGCTGTACTTCACCAATGTAGATGAAAATGAAGAAAAGGAAAGGAATATCTCGAACTATTATAGCATTCATTTTCACTGCGATGCTACATGACGTGAATACTATAGCATCCAAATTTTAGAGCCAATTATTATACATTTAATTTTATATAATCTTGAATTTTTGTAATTATTAGCATTTCAAAATATTGACCAACTGATTTATCAGATATTTTCGTATCATTATATTCTTTTCTCTAAAGATATTTTTTTAAACTTTAATTTTTTAATTTAAATTTTCTCCAAATAATTTATTTAAACAGTATATCCAAAACTTTACTTAAACCGGGAACTTGAGTAAATTAAAAGTGTAACCCTAGACGCAAATGCTATATAATCTGTATTTTGTAGACTATTATAGATCAGAAAGATAGCAGATTCTTTCATTATATATTGTTTTTTTGTTATCTGCTGCATTGCGCCTTTTTTGCGTAAGCATTTCCGTTATCTGCTTCAGTGCAAGATTTGACATTAAAGCGAAAACGTCAATGTCGAAGCATTCTATAATAGGATCGAAATGAGCAACCGATTACCTAGTTATAAAACTCATACCACTGGAAATTTATGTATCAATCGCAAAAGAAATTCAGAAATCATAACTGAAAAACACTTAAAGAGAGTAGAACATACATCGAGCTAACGGGGCAACATGAATGTTAGTAAGTGGACGGACAAACGGGCCGTGGACAAACGTTTGTATTAAGATAAAAAAATCATCCCAAAACAATTGACGTACGGAATAGATATGATGTCTCGAAAAAAAGGCGATAGAGATTGCTAATTAAAATGCAAATATATCTGGCATTGACAGATGTGATCGAATGATATCATATAATTCCTCACCTAAAAAATCTATCCGTTGGTACAAAAAGGTACTGTTCCATCTACTAGATATTTCTGTATGAAATTCTTATTACATCTATATGAAAATAAATGATACAAAAATTAATTTTATTGATTTGAGAGGCAAGCTAATAAATACGTTTCTAAAAATATCACAGAATTCAAATGGACGTGAATTTATGTTTCATAATGGCAACTCACGAAGCTAACTTCGGCGATAATAAATCATCAAGATGCACACAATCAGGAAAAAATTCCAATGCCTCCAAATTAAAAACGGAAAACATATTTCCTAAAATGCAAATATTATTTCAGGCAGCAAATAATAAAATTTCGCATCGTACCGATGTCAAGATTGTACAAACAAGCCTCCATTGTGTCCTGGACAGTGCTTCCAACAATAACGTTTACCTCCTGCAGATTTCAATAACTACAATAATTCGAACATGGAACCTTAAAAATGTTCAGTAAATTAATGATGAATCGATATGTTTAGTTATATATATATATATA
>JAITYT010000140.1:34885-70136 GCA_025433975.1 Liostenogaster flavolineata
CGAGTATCAACGAACGATGAATCGATCGACGTACAGAAGAAAAACTGAGAAAGATAAGCTAAATAATGGTGATCCGTCCAGGGCTAAAAATACCTGCGTTTCTCACGAATTATTCTTTTATCTCTGCACGAATATTTGCAGTGATGCGTAATTGCAAAGAGCAATTTTCAAAGCGAACAAATAACCCGTTAATTGGCTGGGTCGACTGAAATTCTTCGAAGCAGTTGGTCATTTTATTTTGCAATTTTCCTTTGAAAAAGGATGCGTTTTTCTGGAGCAAGGGATTCATCGATCGATACGTTTGCGTTAAAGTTTTTAAGCTGTGCTCGTAACCTGTTAATAAGAATTTTCACACGAGGTTTAGAACTTATTAAGATTTTCAAATGGGCCTCGAAAGTTGTTAAGGGTTTTTCATACAGTGTGTCAGAGAACCTGTTAAGCTTCTCGTATTTCTACAATTGAAGGGATCAAAAAGGAACTCCTTGAGTGACGGAATTTTATTTACACAAGGACACAAATATCAAATACTACATCATACATGTCCACTGCACACTGGTTCGTACTAGCACACTGACAAGTTATCGTCTATTGACCGAGGAAGAACTCGAACCGTTTCTTAACACTAAACCTATCAATAATAGCTTGCCTAAACTTTTCTACATGGAAAACACTTTTTCTTTTTATTTCAATAACATAAATAGACAATAAATTCGTGTGGTCGATTTGTAATAATCTATTCGTTCGCTAATTAATTAAATTGTAATAAATTTAAATTTAAATGCAATAAATATAATGTTTTGAAATTTTATTGTAAAAATATAACTCTCTAGAAGAGGATCTTTGAACCAGTTACGGTAAGAATAGGTAAATGAAATATTGATAGGTGAAATGTTGAGATTTTGATGTTAATACCAAAATCAAGGGGTAATTCTACCTTCTCAGTTGCTAGATATCTTTTAGGCTTTTTATACTCAATGAGCCCATCTAGTAAATTCTCTACAGACTAAAATATGAAGTTTTTCAGAGGAATACCTAAACAATTTGTAATATTAATTTACAACTGAACGAATAAATTAGTCCCGTTTGGTTATTCTTATTCAAACTCGATCGAACGATCGTTCACCTTCAAAAAGTTAACAACTACAGCATAAGCAGCGTATCGGATACGACGTTTCGAATGGGATACCATTGAAAATTTATTAAGGGAGTAATTTATGAAAGTGGACTTAAAGGCTTCTTCCACTCCAAGCGTGCCGCAAACTTTTTACGACTGTAGGCTGAGGGGTTTAAAAAGTTCTAGCGTGAGAATTGTATGGTATTATATTAATCACGCTATCGTGATCGCACGTCCTGCCAATGGACTATATGATATTCCAAGCGCACTCTAACGTAATTTGGGCGGTAAGGTTTGTAGCTAATGCCGTATCGTACCTCATCAAACTGCCTATGAACGAAGTTCCGACACGCAGCTTCAATCCCCATGACTTATTTCTTCGTACAAGTTTGATACTACCATCACGAATACTAATAATCGTAATTCACGATTTTACGCGGACACGTGTCAAACTCTCGTCCAATTACGCGAGAGTCGCAGCCAAGAATTTGTACAGCCTCGAAGCGACGACACCTCGAAAAAAAGAGCAGTTGATGTTTCCTACGTAAAGCTAGAAAGAACTCCAATTTCGCGTTTCATCAACACCAAAGGAAGAATTAAGACGATATTACTCCATAAAATCGTCCTGGTATAACTTCTGCGACTCTTCGAAGCTTTAACGACTCGCGAGAAATCAAGGCACAATCTTTCACGAACCATCGCGAAATTTCACAGCTTCTCGACGCTTCGCCCTTTTAATAAATTTTAAATATAATATATTTAAATTTATTTTTTAATATAAAATAATATTCGGCATGGAAACGCTTTCGTGTTCACTGATCTATCTTTCCAGGCTTCGAAGAATTAACGAATCGACGTTAGTTATCGTCATTGACAACGACCTCGCGTTAAACTTTCGCATAAAAGTCGCTGATAAAGACGAGAATAACAAGGCGAGAATAAGACAGCGAGGAAAACAATACAAAAATGTAGGCATACGTGTGTAATACTTTCACTTTTTCACAAATATATCTCGTTTCACCGTTACCTCGCATTAGCCTTTATTTTCAGTTCGACCATCACATTCTTCCGTCACTGTTGTTTGGATAAACAAAGACTATGCAATCTTCTAACTTGTTCACGAATACATCTTATTTAGAGTGTTAGCACGCATTGGTCTTTATTTTTATCCTAACCGACATATTGTCGTCGTTGCAAAAACAAGAAGGCAAACCGTGTCTTCAGTTTTTCGTGATGTTCAATATCATGATTAATCCGCCATACGTTATTCACGACGGCGACATTCCAGCGACGTTGACGACTCGCAAAAATGGAACGTCGTAAATCGAAGTGATCGGAGCGGCTCGTCTTCCACAGAAATTTGAAAGATCCGTGAAAGTTGTCGAGACGTAATAAGGATCGATCGATGCGTCGCAGAGACAATTCCGACGTTACACGCGACTCCACGACGCCTTGTAAGTGACGCGTTAGGAGAGAGACATGGCCATGTGTTAGAGAATCCGATGGATTTAGCACGTTGATCGCTACGCCAAATTCACATGTTTTTCTCAGAGCTCCAATAAAGTATTTACATATTTCTAAACGTGTAATGACAAAATTATAATAAATACGATTGTATAAAATCGTATGCTAATCCATAAAGCGTTTATCGAGCTAATTGTCATTCTCTAATTAGCTATGATATTCAAATTTTCGCTGACAGACGATGTTTGTTCAATTTTTACAGCTATAAATTTCGGAGGCACTTTGGTCACTGATGACCACCGTCACGGACAAAATAATCTGCGGTCACACGTGACCAACGTGGCGGTCAATTTGTTAATCGATAGCATGATAGGCTAGGTGTTGACTCTACCATGTCAATTTCGCCTGTTCCAAAACACACAATATATTTACTTAATTTAATTGTAACTAATTTATTTTACAATAATTACTTTTACTTTTTTATGCAAGCAATTATAAATAATCGGAGCTATTCGTATAAACACAGTAACAATATCGTGTACGAGTTTCGATGAAATATAAAAACGTTTCCCACCAAAAGACGATGCAGACGGTAGATGGTGAAGATGCTTCATGAAATCGTGGCGTTATTATTATCGTACCTTCCAAGAGAATTATAAACATCGTCTTACCACGTGCAAAAAAGGACAATTCACCGAATTAAATTTTAAAGCAGAACTAATCAGATTCGAGTTCCTCGTCCACTGAATTAAAAAAAACTTTCTTAACAAAATAAGACCTTAGACGAGTCAATATCTCGTGGAAAACGAAAACACGGAAAATTGTTCGAATTTCGAAGCGGCCACGATTCGAACACTCATCGAACTCTCGACAGAATCGATTGGCCCGAAAACGAAATCCTTCCTTCAAACGGAGAGCTCCGTAGGTACCAACACGCAATTTCCTGTTACCGGGTCCTGCGAAGATTCGATGATGTCGATAAGCATTTCGCTTCGACGCACAGCGAGGCCAGCTCCCGAAAACCTGTCCAAAATTCTGGCTGACCTTCGAGAGAATAAGTACGCGTCCGAATAACGATCTCCGAATACAAATATAGAGGCAAGATCATTGAAAAAAAACGACGTATTACGACACTGATGAGAATAAGTGCAGAGCTACGTCATCTTCGCCATTGGGCAAATTCATGTTTATTTCAAACTCTTTTGGAATCGTTAGCACGTAGTAAAACTGAAATCGGACTCTTCGCGATAAAGCTATTCGATTTAGAGACAGGCGCCATTTTCTTCCATTTTTTTCACGTTCCGACTTTGAAACGGAATAACGCCAAGATTGTCAAACACAGACTTTATCACTTTTATAGATCTTTGAACCTGCCAAATATCTCTTCATCCCCCGTTCATTTCTGTACCATCAAAGTTTCAGTTTTCTGATCGTTAGCATCGTTAGCACGTTGTGAAGTTAAAATAAAGCTCTTCGATTTAGGAGTGAGCGCAATTTTCTTCTATTTTCTTTACAAAGAAAAGACACCAAGATTGTCAAATACATACATTGGTCGCTTTTACAGATCCTTGAACCAGCCAAATATTTCTCTATCCTCCATTCATTTCTCAACAGTTGAAATTAGCCCAGTTAAACTTCCGTTCCTCCGTCTTCTGGCCTTTCTAATAGCTAGAGATAATAAGGTGGTTACGACGTTCCCTCGAAGAGAGACAGGAATCGTTTGGAAGTTGGCAAGTGCTGATAGCGAAACGAGAACAACCTATCGTTATTCGAAAGAATGTTGCAGAAACGTGGCATGTCGCGACGGAAAGGGCCATTTTTCAATTCCGCCCCACACCGATGGAAAATATCGCTCGAATGCAACGTAATTGCGAGGACTCCAATGGCGGCATGCGGAGGGGACGGCAACGCCGGTTTACCTTATGAACCGCGAGTAGCGATAAATTTGCGCGATGCCCACTTCTATCGAATGCAAAAGTGGTTCGCGCGAGCTCTCGCGTTGCTCCGCTTATGCGCGCTATTTTCGAGAGACACCGACCTAAAACGACCAGTGCGTGAATTTCGAAAATGATCGCGAGAGAATTTTGTATGTCCATAGTTTAAAATCGCGGATGTGCGTGTCTGTCCTGCGTGAAAAGCTTTTATGACCGACAATTTCATGACATACTTGACACCGAGGGCCACGTAAAGAGGGCCACGATGGAGAGGGCTTAAAAAAATATTAACGTTCTGCTACACCAAAATTATCTTGCAGAGAGAAATATCTTCAGATATCCAATGAGAGGTAGCGCTTCTACTGACCCTAGGCATTGTAGGAAGGATAGCGACTTGCCTAATGAAAAAGGAGGTTATGGCAGTATGGGCTCTTCACGAAAATTCCAATGATGGTTGTAGATACCACAGGGGCTGAAAACAACCTTGGAGAGTTCTTCTTTATCCCAGCCGTAAGGTGTAGGACTCGTGGGATTAAGAAGATACTCGTGGGTAATGGTTAAGCCGTATGGTAGCTACGAGTTTCGTTTGATTCCCTGAATGGGTGGAGCTGCGTCAGACAACTTAGGAACTACCCTACTCAGGTAGTAGGGCTTGGGTATGGCGATCTTATACCAATGTTGTAGTTGGACTGCTATAGATCGGAAGATTCCGTATCGCGCAGATTGGGCGTATCCCAATCCCTCGTCCACGAGGGGACGGTGTGGAAAGGACCCTTGGGGTAGGAGCCACACGGTAAACTACTAACATATGTGTGTATGTATACCAGTGATTCCTCTAACTTGCAGGGGGGATATCTTCGAATTTCCTATAGAAGGTAATCTTTCCATTGATCCGAGGCATTAGTCGACCATTGTCGGTAGAATAGCGACTTGTCTAATGGAAATAGAAGTTGTAGCATTGTATCCTTTTCACGAACATCCCACCAGTGATGCATACTGGTCCCACGGGGGCTGGAAACAACCCTAGAGAGT
The DNA here is from genome assembly GCA_025433975.1 of Liostenogaster flavolineata. Classification (NCBI taxonomy): domain Eukaryota; kingdom Metazoa; phylum Arthropoda; class Insecta; order Hymenoptera; family Vespidae; genus Liostenogaster; species Liostenogaster flavolineata. The sequence goes on from JAITYT010000140.1 coordinate 40,430, forward strand.
TCTTCTTCATCCCAGCCGTAAGGCGTAAGACTCGTGATACTCGTGGATTAAGAAGATACTCGTAGTAGTTAAGCTGTATCTTAGCTAAAAGTTTCGTTTGATTTTCCGAACGGGTGGAGCTGCGTCAGACAACTTGGGAATTACCCTGCTCGCATAGTAGAGCTTGAGAGTGGCCAGCTTATACTCGTGTTATAGTTGGGCGTATCCCTGTCTCTCGCCCATAAGGAGTCGCGTGAATAGGTCCTTTGGAATAGGAGACACGCGTTGAACTGTTAACATTTATTGTATGTATGTATGCATCCCTGTAATTCATCTAAATCTCCGAAGATATCTTCGGATGTCCTACAAGAGGTAGCGTTTCCAATGGCCCCAGTCGCTGGCCGACTATTAACAGAAGTGTAACGACTTGTGCAGGTTAAAGCGGAGGTTGTAGCGCTGCGACCTTTTCGCCAACATCTCACCAGTGAGAGTAACTGGTACCACAAGGACTGGGAAAGCCCAATCAGGTAGTAGGGTTTAAGAAGTTCCCGTTCGTACAAGCTGCACCATTGCAGACTGAGAAATTTTGTACCGCGCTGATTGGGTGTATCCCAATCTCGCGCTCATGGGATCCTTATCTATGTGGACAAGCCAGATAATCTTGATCTGAGGCAGGTGCCGTACAAAATTAATTCGTTCTACAGAGTCGTAAGACGACTGCTACAAGTCCATCGAAAGAAACGTCCTTCGAAGATATCTTATACAGCTTGGAGATGATTCCAATAACTCGTGCATAATATCTCACGCTACAGATTTTGCTTTTTTTCTAAGATAAGGAATTATTAGTCAATGGTACGATTACGAACGACGAAGTTATTAGAAGGATGCCAAAGGATCGTCGAACAAAATGGCAAATATATAATCGATTAAAATTCATTCTTCGAATAAAAAATTGCTTTTATTTCAAACTTAAAAGCCGAAATTACTTTCCTACCAACCCAATAACTTTAAGTAATCAAAATCAGCGTTGGAAGTGTTGACTCTTCTATACGTTAACGACTCGCTCTTGTGAATTCAAAGTCGCGCGACAAAACAGACGAATTCGATCAAATTAATTCGAAACACGACGTATTAACTCGTCGGGCGAAACGTCGAACCCCCGACTAGAATAAGTCATCGTACGATCATAGTTGGATAATAAAACGGGAAAACCTTCGAGGGAATCTAAGAAGGCGTCCATCAGTTAAAATGGATCGTGCAAGAGTAGGTTGAATCAAATGTACTCTAAGCAAGCGCTTGGGCGATTCTAGATCGAGAGATCGATCGGCGCCGGTCAGAGGAACCAAGCGTATCACCACGTAAGTGCGGAAACGTGTAGGTGACGCGTGGGAGACGAATAGACGAGAATAAATTACGAAGCGGTGCGTTTCCAGTAGAAGAACGCAGATTTAACTATCGAAGCCACGAGATTGGTAGTAATGACTCGACTATATTGATAGGAGTAAAAGGAAAATCGTCGATGGTCGGAAGGTCAAAGCGATTTGTCCATAGAAAACGAAAATGAGCGCCAATCGTACGTTCGAATTATCGAGTGGAACGGTTGCTGCGACTTTCGAACCACGCGATGATTAACCTTCTGACCGACTGGTTTTTATTATAACACTTCCGTGTGCTTGATTAATTAAAATAAAATATAATAATAATTATAATTATTAATATATTTTTATTATATGAAAAATGAGCAGTTAATATAGAGTAAAGACGAACTTAATAAACCTACCAACGGTCGGTTAGATGACCGTTCTTAAACCTTGTTGGGAAGTTTTTCATTCTTACAAAGTAAATGAAAAAAGTTGATAAATTAGTGTTGTCAACTCGTGAAAATCGTTGATTTCGATATGCGCATCGATATAAATTACTTTTTAGCTGCGTTCAATTGTAAAAAATATTACTTTAGGAACGAGTCTAAGGAAAGAAACAATCGCAGCTCAGCTTTCAAAGTTGTGTCTTGTCCTCGAGTGGAGCCAGGTTTTCTTTTCCGCGTGGGACTCGCTTCGTCTCTATTATAAAAAGTTTTCCAAACCAACAAGATATCCTTTCGAGCCGTGAAATGAATGAATGTTATAAAAAAAATGTATGTCCCACTTTTTATTAACCCATTTCGGAGAATCATTCTTTTTTATTATGAAATTCCACAATGTCTTGGGGAGAAACACGTCACTTAAAAATCGTTGCAAATTTTTCCACGACTCATGATTCTCATTCTGGTGGATCGGAGATGATCGAAACGCTCCATCGAACGACGCAATAACGTCAAAGTTTGACCGACTCTTGGTCGAAACCCTTCAAAACGTCGAGAAGCTTGGACACATAAATCACAAGAACAACAGCGGCGCTTCGAACTAACGCGACACCCCCGAATAAACGAACTTTCCTCGATCGAACAAGACGATCTCGACGCAAGCCGACGCGTGCTGTTTCTGGTCACACGAAAACGAGTACGAGTGTATTACGACGACCCACTGGTGGTCTGCTGCAAGATTAAACGTCATCGAAGTGACGTATGGTCGCTTCGTGTCCACGAGTCATCCATAGACACGCAGTCGACAGTTCGAACGGCGCATTCGACGAACCGCAACGAATTAGATTACGAGCGAATCTCCTTGTCGATATTTATGAAATCGATTCGTATTGCGAGATCATCGAGTTTCATTCGTTGAATGACGTGACGGAAGGTTACTATCGTAGATTTCAAAAAAATTGTATTATTTCGATTGTTGGATGACAAGTTATCTCAGAACGATGCAAATCCTCTACCCATTCACCGTTTAAAGTACGCGTTCCAATTCCAGGATATCTACCACATTTTAGTCTCACAAATATGGTATAATAGAGGCATGTCCGTATTTTCACTGCGCGCGATCTACCATATGCAATACATCTGACTATCAGTTTAGTAATCACATAAAATGTTGAATAACACGACAGACGTCATCACAGGATCCCAGGACGACGATAAACCGGCACCCTTATAAATATATTCGCGATGTCCTTTTTCTTAGGTCACCGTCTAAGATACGTGCTCAAATTCCACGATATCTACCACCTCTCCACCTCACAACCACAGTATAAAAAGGACACGAAACTCGGAACTACAAGATTGTTAAATGCAACTCTGAATCTCATCGAATCGCTAACAGCACTTTGTATTTTTACTGCGCGCAACCTGGCACTTGGGATAACTCTAATTATTAGTTTAATAATCGAATAAAACGTTGAATGATACGACAGGTATTATCAGTTATCCGAAGACGGCAATAAACCAGTACCCCTATAATTTACTGGCAACGTCTCTTTTGTTAAGTTACCATCTAAGGTTCCTGTTATACTTCCAAGACATCTATCACCTTTCAATCCCACAACTATGGTATAAAAGTGGCACGTGTCTCTTTTCACTGCGCGCAATCTGCTACTTGAAATAAATCGGATTCTTATTTTAGTAATGACGTAAAATGTTGGATAACGCGACAGGCGTCATCGCAGTTATCCCAGAACGACGATAAACCGGCACCCTTATAATTTACTGGCGATGTCCCTTTCAAATTCCAGGATATCCATCGCCTCTTAATCTCACTACTATGGATATAAAAAAGCGTCTTAAACGTCACCCCACACGCGAACATAAATCTAACGTGGGTTCTGTACTAGCGTGCGTCGAAGCGTGCAGATGCGTGCGTGTCAGTTCGTGCCGACAAAAATGAGTAAAGCCGTGCAAAGCATGGTGCTCGATCGCTCGCTCGAAACTTTGATCGCGCGTACTTTCACGAAGCTATCGCCGTAATCCATCAACGCTCAAAATCGTCAACCAAAAGAACGCCAGTGTTTTACTTCTCGATCGATGGTCAATCGATGAACGATCAATGTACAAGCCACCGTTCGCCATTTGCCGACGATGATTTTCGTAGTTCGTTGACACATGGAATCCACGCAATTTCCATCCGCCACGTTTCTCAGCCGAACAGCATCACTACCGAGTTCCGGATTAATCGATATTCCTCCGACTTATTTTGTTATGTAAATCCACGTGGCGTAAACGATCGTCTCTCGAATTTTCGCGTATCAGACGCTTTGATACGAGTTGATTATCAATGCAGCCCTTTATTCGACACTACAATAATCGCACGTGTATTTTCTAAAAGCAGTAATTTTTTACGCTTTTCAAGATAAAATTCTACTTTTGCATGGAAAATAATAAAAGACATGGAACGTAATTAACACGTTGACCGTCACATTGGTCACACGTGACCGCGGAGTGTTTTGCCTATGACGGTGGCAATCAGTGACCGAAGTACTTTAATTGTTTATAATTGCAAAAATACAACGAACATCGTCAGCACAGCAGCAGAGAATAACAAGCAGTCGATTAATCTTATATAACGCTTAAAATAATGAAAATACTTCCGTGCCGCCGTGAGCAAGCCGTGAAATTGCCACGACGGTCAACATGTTAATTAACGTATATCAAATATTTGTGTATTATTACATGAGTTTAGTACGTAGCATTGCGTTTACGCAGAAAACAACAACGTGGGAACAATCTGAATAATATATGCAATGTTTAGCTACGTATTATACCGAGAGATTATTATTTATTCTTCTTCGGAGGTGAGGAGTACCCTTAACTCGAATTATTTAATTCTATCGAATAATCTTTAACACCTTGACCGCCACGTTGGTCATACGTGATCCCAGAGCGTTTAGTCTACGACTGTGGTCGTCAGTGGCTCAAATGTTTATAGTTAGAAAAATTTAAGGAACATCGTCAGCCAACGAATTGTGCCAACGAAAACAACCAGCGTTGTAAATGCTCTATAATCGTTTTGCTTACGACGATGGTGATCAATGACCATTTGGCGCGACGGTCAACGTGTAAAAGAACGAGCCACGCGATACGAAAAACGTAGACGTGTTAAACGACCAACCGTCGGAGGAAAACGTTGCGCCGCCTGGTAATAAAAATTGAAAGGTGCTTTTTCCGGAAGGTATAAATGTCGGCGAACTTATCGTCGATTGTTTCGAAGGCCGAGCTATACGTCGTGTTCGAATTTGCCACGGCGTATCCAAGACCAACGTCGTTATCGTCTCGGTCCGACGAATTATTGCTCGTTTCGATCGAATTATCGAACTTTGACTTAAACTTTGCTCGTTCGGACGACTTTTCGTTTAAATTCGATCTTCTTCGCGATACTTGTTGGACAAACGATCGACGCGAAGGAGACGGTAAGAAAAGTCCATAGATCGAGGAACGAGAGAATAAATTTGTGATAAATCCAGGCGTCGTACTTCGCCCCGTGTTTTTCTTTCGACAACGATTCTCACGCGTAACAAGCGTCGAGAAATCTACTTGGACGAAATCGAGTGGAGTCAAACTGTTAATTGATTAGCTTTTTTAAGCACTCTTCCGTTTGCTCTATCGATTAAAATAAAATACAATGATAATAATAAATATTATAATAATTCTTATTATTTTTTCTAGTACGATGCATATACGCGACATTATGTAAAAAATGAGTTTTTAAAAAGAACGCATATATGCAGCATAAGCACTTAACAGATTAGAGACGACGTAATTCTTGCACGAATGTTCTCAAGTCGTATAAAGAGTTATAATTTCGAAAAAAAAAAAAAAATTAAATTCGATCCACTTTGCGATGCTTGTTGGAGAAACGATCGACACGAAAGAAACTACAGCACCCCGACCATTGTTTTTCTTTCGATAACGATTGTCACGCGCAGCCAACATCGAAAATCGAATGGACTTAAAGACGACGTAATTGTCTCGTCGCGCTTCCTGCATGAATTTATTAGAGTCATTCTCGAGTCATCGTCGTTCCGTGATTATTCGAGGCATTATAAAAGAATGTTAATATCGAAAAGTGAAAAAATCGTAGCTTCGACGTGCAAATGCAAAAATGAAATCGTTCGGAAAGAAAAGCGCGAGCGAAGACGAGAAAATCTTTCGATTTGTCTCGTTTCGAGTCGATAGAAAATTTCGCTGCAACGAGCGACGGTGAAGCAGGCAAGAGAGCTCGCATGAACGAAACAACGGCGATTGTTCGACGTTCGACAACTCGCTCGTACTACTCTCGAAATTTTCAAAAGAAGTCCTTCACTACCAAACGAAAACTCGAAAACCTTTGATCGCTTCCTCCCGCATCATCGCGAAACGATATTCCAGTGCTCGACGAACGACGATGAATTCGAGGTGCTCCCGATCGTCGAGAAAGGCGTATTCAAACGAGACAAAAGGAAGATTAAGTGGAATTATAAAAGAAAAAAAAAATGAAAACAACAATGAGATAGAAACGCTAAAAAGAAAGATATCTTCGCGTCTCCACCATCGACCGCTTGCCACTGTGAGAAAAAAGAGCGGTCGAAGGGTCGATGGAAGTCGATGCAGGCAGACGCGAGAAGAGAAAAGGGAAAAACTGTGAAAACAAAGCGAAAGGCCACGGACGAGCGAGCGTTAATGGGTTAAGAAAACATCCGACGTGAAAACGAAGAAAAACTCGAGCGAGAGATCGATCTATCGATCCATCCATCCATCCATCCATCTATCTATCCATCCATCAATCCATCCATCCATCAATCCATCCATCAATCAATGAACGACGATCCGCGAAAGCAATGAAGACGAGCTAAGGCAACGTCTCCTTCTCGTCTACTCACAGACTCTGCGACAAGAATCGCGACAGCGCCAACTTGCTAATGCGATTGTTCTTAAGGCCATCGAGCATCGCCGACGCCGCGATCTCCATTTTCGACCGCTTCGATCCTCCGTAAAACGGCGAAGAGGAACTTGGTCGGATTTTCCTTCTTCTTTCTTCCCTCTTTGTCGATTTCCTTCTTCCACAACAACGACGACAACGATGACGACGAGATGATAGGAATCAGCCGATCGGTGAGAATCCGTCCGTCCGTCCGTCGTCCTCGATTTTATCCACCGAGCGATGCGCTCGTGCTTCTCAGCACGAGATTCGAACGATTGGACGCCGACGTGGACGACGAAACGCGTCTCATGATTCGATTATGGTCACGCGCTCCTTCTCAATCCTTCCAGGTCGAAGGATGAATTTTTCCCTCTGTCTTCTCCCCCTTGCTCTTCCACCCCTCCTCGATCTCGTCTTAAGAATTTCCAACGCTTGGCAAGGCGATTTTCGTATCCGCGCGTCTGGCTTCCCTATTTCCTTTTTTTCCCTCTTCTTTTCTCGCTCCTCCCTCGACACTATGAGACACCGACCAAAGCGACTCTCCTCGTGGTTCGCTCTCGATCGCTTGTACAAAGTCGTCTTTGAACTGGTCCGCTTCCGATCTCGTCTTTCTCCTCGTCTTCCACTGGCTCTCACTGGCCGATGGTCGCCGATGTCATCGATTTTCACGGCGAGGGGGGTGCGAGAGAGTGGCACGATCTAGAGACGAGGATCCACGTGCGAGGAATTCAACGTCCTCGAGGCACAGATCTCTTCACTCGCAAGAAACTGAAATCACTTTTCTGTTCAAAGATAATCGAAGATTTTCTCGCACTTGTTCGTCCTCCCTCCCTCTCTCTCTCTCTCTCTCTCTCACGATGATTCGAAGCTCTTCTTGCGCGAAACACCACCGTGAATCGTTCCTTATCACCTTATCCCGCGGCCACGCGTCCTCGGCTCGACGGTGAGAGCGATTGGCGATCCCTTCGAGACTCTCGAGGCGAGGAGGAGGTCTCACTCGGAGAGCGCACGCGATCCTCCTCGCTCGCTCGCTCGCTCGCCACTCGGTCAGAGTAAAATGTCACTGAAAGGAGAAGGGAAAGGGTGGAAGGAAGGGAGGGAGGGAAGTCGAGCGGCGCGTGGAGCCTCGACGGTGGAGAAGAGAGAGAATGAGAGAGAGAGAGAGAGAGAGGGCGGGAGAGAGGAGGGAAATTGTCGAGAAGAGGAGATCGATCGTCTCTTGATCGTCGATCGGACGCGCGTCGAATGCTAAAGAGAGAAAGAGAGAAAATTAGGTACGAGTGGAAGATCGAGAGAGAAAGAAATAAAATCACGCACAAGTAAAGGATCGAGATAGAAAGATTGTAAATCACGCACGAGTTAATGATCGAGAGAGAAAGGGACAGAATCACATACGAATGAAAGGTCGAGAGAGAGAAAGAAATAAAATCATGTAGGAGTGAAAGATGGAGATAAAACGAGTATGATTCACGCACGAGTAAAAAATCGAAGGAGTAAAAATATGAATCACTTACGATCGAAGGATCGAGAAAGGAAAAGACAGAATCACGCACAAGTAAAAGATCGAGAGAGAACGAGGGGTAATGACGCAGGAGTGGAAGATCGAGAGAGAAAGAGGGAGAATCACGCACGACGAGACGCCGACTTAGTCCAACTTTCTTCCCCTTCCGGCTTCCTGCAGCACGCAGTCTTCCTTTCTCACCGTCTTCCTTGTCCTCGTCCGACGGTTGCGCGCGATTAAGGGTAGCAGCCAGCGAATTTTTTACTCTTACAAATCGACGAGTTTTCGCGGACGAAAAGGAGCCGCGTTCTCCTCGGCACGATACTGGAAAGGATTTCGCGAGATGGAGGAGGAAAAGGAGGACTCTCGACGAACGACGAACGGTGATACGAGGCTCGAGAGAAAATTCGAACACGACGAACAAGGGAAGGACGAAGTAAACCCGAAACCGAAAGGAAAAGATACGAGTTTGAGGAGGAGGAGGAGGAGGAGGAAGAAAGAAAAAAAGGAGAAAAAAAGAGAAGAGGAGAGTGAGAAAACGACGAGAATGAAGAAACGGAGAGAAACGAAACGAAGGGAGTGAGAGAGGGAAGGAACGATGCGAGTGAACGAACAGAGAAGAAAGAGGGAGAAAGATAGAGAAAGAGAGAAAGATAGAGAAAGAGAGAAAGATAGAGGAAGAAGAGAGAAAGTTCGTGGCTTTTATCGATGGGCAGTCGAGCCGTTTGCCAAACGCAGACTGCCACTGTGGTCGACGGTGTGACCTACTCGCACTGCTCTCGGCTTCCTCCAACCCCCAGAGCCGCCGTTCACCGCCTACCCCTATCACCCACCCCTACGGCTTTATCCCACTCTGGTCCTTCTCCCGCCATCGTGCCGCTCCTTTCCACCACCACCAACACCACCGGTCGATCCTCTCTCTATCCCACGACTCTGCTATCCTCTCTCTTCGTCGATCGAACGTGGACGTCCTCCTCCCTCTCTCTCTCTCTCTCCCTCTATGCGAGCTATCTTTCTTTTTGTCTGCGTCCATCTATTTCTTTCGATCCTCGTCCATCCACCCTCACCGAGTATCCGCCACTCGGAGAAAACTCCCGCTTGCTTCACGGCAAAACCATATCCACTTTTCTGCGCGGGTAGCGCGTGTACACTATCCCGAATCGGACAATTCGGCGTAGAAGCGACTTTCTCCGTTTCTCTTGCGCTCCTTCCCTCTCTCCTCGTCGTTTATCTACTCTCTCTCTCTCTCTCTTTATCTACTGCTTCTCACCCTCTCTGTCTTTCTATCTCCTCCTGATCCACCACCACCACTACCACCACCTCTACTGCCTTTCCCTCCTCCATCACGGTAAACTCGCGCGCTCTCGTCCCTCGAGCGCTTCTCCTTCCTTGTCCCTCTCTCGCCATGACGAGCACGCGTCCCTCCCTCACTGCTCGATCTTTCTGCCGATCGTTTCCGTCCCCCTTTTTTCTTTGTTGCTGTCGTTCCTATTCTCTCTTCTCTCTCTCTCTCTCTGTTTCTATCCCTCTTTAAATAACTCGACTCAACCTTAGCCTTAACCACTATACTCACTCCCTCTCTCTCTCTCTCAATTCTGATGGCAGTTTACTCACACGAGAAACAGTGTGACTTCCAACGAGGCGAACATCGAGCGCTTAACTCGTCTCCTCCACGATTTGAAATCAAACATGGCTCGTCGTCAACTCGAACTCACGTTCCTCGTCCTTTTTCTTTCGCACAGTTTTTACAGTTATGAAATTTTCTCGGTATCGAGTAGCATGACTTCTACTCGAGGACGCGTAGATCACGTGGATTTCGTTGCCGACCGAAGGTAGGGCCGAATATTTAAAGGGTTTAGCTAAAAGTATATAATTTGATTTCAGAACACTGGATAAATTATACACTTACCGTACTGGAAAAAATAATATTTAGTCGAGTTTTTATTCATAGATGTTATGAATCTCTGAAAATGTATAACGTTTATTTAAAAATATTTAAAAAATAAAAATTTAAATGGAATATAACTATTCTAAATGATGGAAAGAACCTTCTCAAATACACCAAGCGCAAGTGGCAACATAAATAACTGATATTAAAATAAGCGGAATAAGTTTTGGTCTCATATGTGGTAATATGGAAACCTCCGTAGCCGGTCCTCGACCTTTGCCACCGCTTCTCCTTCATTCATCTTCTTCCTTTCCTTTCCTTCCTGTACAGGAGATCCGTGTTAGAAGATCCAATTGTACGGAGAAAGGGTTCAGAAAATGATTGGGAGGAAAATGGCGAAGATGGAGGTTTCTAACGAACGATTAGTACGGCTTGGATAAAAAATTAACAAACTTTATTTTAGTATGGATGAGTAATTCTTGATCGGGAGTAACTCCCCATCACTGCGTAATGGACTAGAAAGGATTTAGCCGGATGGCCAGGATTCACGCAGATACATAAGAGAGGAGGCGACGGAGGACACGAACCTCGTGGCGACGATTTCCTCACAAACCTCCTTGCACGGAGACAATTACGCTAACGATAAACGCGAGTAGACTATTTCCTCGATGACTCTTTATCAGGATTAAGGGGATTGAGATAGATGTTTCGAAATCCCGAAAAGGAGTTGCAATGGAGTCGAAATGACGACACTTACGTTTTTTTTTTTACTGCACTGAGTCTGACACGTCCGTACTCGATAACGAGTAGATAAGGAAGCAAAAAAGATGGCGAGGCAGACAAAGCTCTTGATTCGAAGGAGCACGCCCTCACCCTTTGCTGGGCCTAAACTGTCCTCTACATTTTTACGAACCTCTATGGAGATTCTTCAACCAGTTGAGCGTGGAATTTAGTTTTAAAAACCCCCCACGGTATACGAAATTAAAATCAAGCAATGACTTCTTTGTTATATTTTCATTATTTATTATATTATTATTTATTATTTATTGAAAGCAAGAACTTCGTATTTTTCACGACGAGTATACACGTCGAGCGCACGTTAATAGAGATTTGGTTTGACGTCAAATACATTTAACAGGTTAAGATAGAAATCGAACAAAAAATGGTTCGGAGATCTTCGCTTCAAGTTACGTGTCTAGGTACAAATGTTATATGACCGCCAGGAGAATGACATGGTAACCATGCTCCCTCTCAATCCCAAACTCTCTGCCTCTCGCCCTTCTCAATCTCAGTACTGATCGTTCCGACCCCCTTTTTTCTCGTTTCTTTCTCTCTCTTTCTCTCTCTTCTAATCGCAGTTTACTTGCACGAGACCCAAAACAGCAACTTCCACTGAAGCGAACATCGAGCGCTTAACTCGTCCCTTCCGCGATTTGGAATCAAACACGGCTCGACGTCGACTCCAACTCGTGTACGTTCGATCATCCGGCGATCAAGAGGATTTCCTTATTTATTTTCTTTCACGCAATCATTTCTTTCGTGGAATCTTCTCTTCCTCGTTGTCAATCAAGGAGAGCGTAGACGGCCATTTTTAAAAGTCTCGAGGCAGAGCCCTCGAACCGATAGTTTTCGAGGCGGAAGGGTTCGCGAAAGGTGCGTTTTTACGATCGACGAGGCGCGTGCGCGACTAGCAAGAGGAATGGTAAAGTCGATGAAAGTTCGGAAAAATGGAAGAGCGCGACGTTATCGTTTCCATATATTTTCTGGAAGGAATGGAAATGTATCGCATGGAAGCGCGAATATCGACGCTTCGAAGGCACGACGATACCTAACAAGTTTTCCGTCTCTGTACTGAAGTTTTCTTGCGTATCGCAAAACCGCTTGCGTCTGTGGATAATTAGTGAAGAGAAGAAAAATCATTCGAATTTTTCTAGCTCTCTTCTCAGCATCGATTTTATCGTCGATGATCGAAGAACAGTTAGCGTTGAAAGGGCCATTCTCGAAACAAGAATAAACCGAGTACGATTTTTAGAAAGGGAGAATAGCAGACGATGTAATCCACGCAACGAGATTCAACGTGTATTCTATTACGCGAAAGTGTGCTTAATCTGCCTCGTACTTTTCGTATTTTTAAGCTCCTGTAAGTACGAAAGCCATTTTCGAGAGTAATCTCTTTGTCAATTTTTTTCTCGAACGACGAATTAAATCGATGGACAAATGGTAATAAGTTCCGATATCGTCGCTCGTACATTTTGCACGATACACCGAGAGAACGAACGTATCTTTTGTTTAATTTTAATAAACGTGGCAGGACGCGTATCACTTACCCATTAATCGCGATTATTTAACGCGAGAGTATAATGTTTCGGCGTAAACGTGAAGTTTACGTAAACCGTAAATATTTCGTTGAAATTGTGTAAACGAATATTCGATTGAATTTTCGACAGTGTTATTACGAGACTAATTTGACGCAAACCATGCACATTTATCGGGCGTAATAATATTGTCCGTAACATCCATTCGAGCTAAACGCGATAGGATTGGAAGATTGGAGAATGATTGCTACGAAACGAAATTTTCTCATTTTCTATTTAAATAATTTCAAGCTTCTTATGCTTCAAGCAAGGTGAAAGCGACACGTGTCGAAAGACATCGACTTTTCGAAAAATCGTCGATTAGACTCTCTTGGTATTCGTAAATAAAAACGTAAAGTAATGATCGTCCTTTACTATAGGACGACGACGCGATCTTTAGACTCTTGATGAAACAGAATATTGCTTCAAAAACGACATCCTGTCGAAGATAGCTTGTAGCCTTTGAACCGTTGCACGATAAATTTTCCGTGATATTCCAATAACTTGATGCTACTTAACTGTGAATTTAATTCATCTTCGATTAATGGCCAGAGGATTTATATTTCTGCAATATAGCGCTATGTTACAAATATACAAAATAAATATTTTGTAATTTGTTACAACAGTATGTTGTATATAATAATTATTACACATTATCATTCCGATTATAAAACAATGTCAAATAGAACTATCAATATTCTTGAATTAATTGGTTTAATGGAAGGTTAATATTGTATATCTTAAATCGTTCATGAGTTAACGCGGAATTACGCATGAAGACTAGAATATGCAAATACGTTCGGCACTCCTAATATTAACATAATATAGAGGGATTCAAATTAAAAGAAATAATTGGATAATATATTATTTTTATCATGAGTCAACCTTCCGCTACATATTGGGCAAATTCTCAATTTTTCAATTTTCAAAACTTTTATATCGATATATACAAATAAAACATTTCCATTTTGAAATTTTAGCGCAACGTTGGCGAGGCAAGCGCTTTAAACGCGCCATTATCCGTAATAACGTTCGATAAGCAATACTCGTATACGTTTGCGCATAAATCTTTCAGTGGACCGTACAGGGTGCACGATTTTCTATCGGAAAAGTACAACCGGAAAAGCGTTAATGTTCAAATAATACACGCATTGGATAACGAATGTTCTAGTTCCACTATCGATACATGAGTGTAAAAACATCGCTTTCTCTACGATATTTCTACAAGCACAAAAAATTCCCTCGAAATACTCAACGTATCTCCAATGTAAACCGACACTCCTGTACGTTTCCTACAGGAATGAACGTGCAAAACAGAGAGATAGCTATCTCGAAAAACACGAAAAACATTAAAATATCAGCGAATCGAAGAGCAAAAATCGAACGACATAGACATCGATTTGTAGAAATGGAAGACCGTGAAACGTATTTCGTCGAATGACGGAAGATTTTATCCGGTTTTCATGTGTCGAAGTAACGTGTTATTGGCCTTGACAAGCAAATAATTTCAGTTTTTACAAACAAATGGAGTTTTTTTCTTTTCTTTTAAATGATTTCTACCTGTGTTACGATTACGAATCACGTAATTGCCAGGAAGATTTCAGAAGGACATCGAACAAGGTAGAAAATATATAAATACATATAAATGTAAAATAAATAAAAGAAATATAAGTACAATGAAAATATATAACGTATTCTTTGTATTAAAAACTGCGTTTCTTTTCGCGCTGAAAGACTGAAATAACTTTCTCCGTTTTAACTTCATTCGTAGGAAGATATTAAAAAGCCTTACAGGATCGATTAATTACGATGTTTGTTCAAGGAGTGTACTCCGAGCGAGTAAGAAAACCGCTTTGAACCGCGTCGAACGAAGAAGAATCCATAATACGACGTACGGCACGTGAAAAGGTTTGATGAATAGACGCTTATAAATTAAACCAATCATTAATCGTCAAAATTCAATCGACATTGTTTTTACATTGAAGTTTCTCGAGACGTCAATTATTATCGACTCCTGTCCACAGAAACGAATTATAAATTTTTATCATTGGACGAATGAGTGAACAGTCAAACCAAGACATTGTAAGAATATGTAAAGGGTCCTAATCTTGGATCAATGGATCAATGGTTCATACAAAAATATTTAAAACACAGTTAGTGGGTCTTAGTGTAAAAAATAGCTTGATTCTGGCGGTAAGTAAACTTGAAATACTTCCGGATTGTTGAGGGTTAATACGACACTCGTTTTATTTTACCTTCTCTTTCTTAAAATATTTAAAGCGTGATAACGTTTTAGAATAGATTATCACTTTAGGTACACCTGAATTCTTTACACACGGTGGATGCGTATCGTTTTACAGGAGTCTTGAAAAATTGATTTTCAAAGAAATACAAAACTTGTGTTAAACTAATACGAATGTAAAATAAAATTAGGAAACATAGATGCATTCGAGGAAAACGTGTGTAACGATAATACTTAAAAGTATGGTTTAGTGCTATTTCATGCGTGATTCTAAGAATAAAAACTTATCTTTTATTTACAACTCCTAATTCTGTACATTTACGTATTAAAGATTTTATTTGTAGGATTTATTGTTTTTTAAGCTACCTGGTGTAGATGGCGTAGAATAAATTAAATGTTGAAAGACATCGTATAACTGTCACCAAAACATGTTTAAAAAAAATCGTTAAAGAAAAGGACTCAGATATGCCTAAATTTCTCTAAGAAGTTCGTATAATTTACATAAAATTAGTTATTTTATAAAACATGAGAAAATAAAATAATTGCGACTGTTTCTTTGGGCGAATATATTTTCTTTGAGTTCCAAGTAATACAAATGAGAAGAGTCGGCCTACAACGCCTATCAATTACGAACGGTAGAAACAATATTGGATCGTCGTTGCATTGACGATAATTCTACGAATAATCGATACAGGACCGGCATGAAAAATAACGATGATTATTACGAGTGATATTTAGAACGACTACAAATTTTAAAGAATTTTGACAACACTTGTTAAAATTTCCTCCGATAATCGTATTTCCCGGCCTCGAAGGTGAATATACAATCCTGATATTTTAAAGTACGTTGTTCCTACAAACTGTAAAACTGAGATCCTTTGTTCAATAACCGTGGAAAACCAATACTTTTAATTTTAATACTTTCGAGTACTTGAACATTCCAAAATTATAATGGTATATAATGTATGCTCCTTTCTACGGATCGATAGTTCCAGTTTCATTCTTTTTATTTTCAATAAAATCTGCTTTACGGTGAAAAGTAATACGTAATCAGTGCTTCGTTCGAGTTTCGTCGGATTTACACAATTTGATTTTAATTTCTCCACAAATTTCTGATTTTTTTCCCGAAAAAAATATCTACGAAATTTACTTCATTTGTGAACAAAAGAAGATGGAGATTTATGTCGATAATTCTGTACTAACCTTCGACGACATATGTACCATCGCTTTAAAAAGATGCAGTTTCATGCCAATAATTAAAATATTTAAGCAGACCAATATATACTTGCAAATGCAACGTTAAATTAAAGAACGTTTTCTTCGCCTTTCTTCGAATTAATTGTAATTTCTATCGTAAAACGGACCAAAGAAAAATAGACGCGAAGAACTCGCTGCTCTATCGAAGATCCAAACTTGTGCAAATAGTAAATATCCCCATCGATGATAAAAAAGTACAAAGTCTATCGATACAGAAGAATACTGCAGACGCTTTTAGACCCGATAAATCGTATGAATTATTTTGAAATCATAAAACATCATAAATGATATTCGAATAAAAATTCCATAAACTTCTTGCTCATATGAAATTAATTTCCTAATTCGATTTCAAACGCAATTCAATTAGAGTGTATAATAATTAAACGTTATTCGAATCGTACTACAATTTCGTTTGTGTACGATAGGCAACTAAAACGTACGAGATTCATGAATCAGCACGAAGGTTAAAACAGCGAAAAGTTTCATTTAAACAATTACGCGTAGAGAAATTCTTAATAAGCACAGTGAAACGTTTTTTCATTGTACAATCGCGACGAGATAAAGCGGAGAATTTATCTCTTTGAAGGAAGTTGCTGTATTCGAATATAAAGGAAAATAATCGATAGAAAAGGAATCAAAGAAGGATAATCACGCAACCCAACATCGATGTTTAAATGATAAATGTTGCGGAAAGTTCGATGAATGCAAGAGGACGAAACGTAATAGAAGGAAAAAATAGGTAACGACGAAAAGCGAAAAAAGAACAAGGAATCGAAGGACGAAAAAGGGGATTAAAATTTTCTTTTAATTACATAACTTCTAGCAAATGTTTCGATGTAATAGAATTGTTACAATTTTCACCCGCTATTTTGTTCCTTCCAACGATTAGTACGACCCGAACTGTTGGGAGCTCGATAACACGAAGTAACAAAGGTCGATTTGAAATCGGTTGATACGTCGTGGACCGTGAAACGATGGAATTGTGGAGTTGGCAGCCAGCGAATCGATCAGGCGCCAGGTTGTGCGTGAAATATCATTGAACGGGAATAGAAACATTTCAGAAAAGTCAACCAATGTGACCAGACACGAACGGTCACTCGTAAAGGCGTCAAGTACGAAGAATCTCGATTTCTTACAGGATCGATCAGTACAAGAGCTTATATAAACGTCGTTCTTTTGTAACAAAAAAAAAACCTTTTTTGCATGTTCGTCGTCGAACAAAGCTCTTCGTTTATTCGAAACAAATTTCACTTGAACTTTGAACTGATTTTACAAAGTTTATTTCGATGGAAATGGCGCTCTTTCGAAGAATTATTCAATTTTCGAAAGAAAAATCAACATCGTCGTTGAGAAAAAAAAATATTGGATTTCAAATAGAATAATACAATGTCAACGAGCAAAAACGAGTCGTATGTTGAGAAAAACTAGTGTTAGTAAAATTAGTTAGTAAATTTTCTTTTCTACGAGGAGTTGCTTCACTTTTTTTAGAGTTTCCCAAACCAAAGAGACGTCCTATCGAGCAGTGCAATAAAAGAACGTTATTAAAAAAGAATTAAATATTACTTTTTATTAATTTATGTCGGCTTATTTCAAATGAAATAATACAGTGTCGATAAACAAAAATGAATCGTGTGTTAGAAAATACTACTATCGATGGAAATAAGGGAAAAAATAAGACGTCCTGTCGAGCAGTGAAATAAAAGAGTGTTATAAAGAGAATTAAAAGATTACTTTTTATTAACCCATTTCCAACGAAAAGTTAGAAAATGTTCAAACTGCATTGGAAAACCTTTCCATCGACCCATCTATCATTTTTCATTTGACGATTCGCGTACTTTTATTTTTTTGTCGACGTGTACCTTAATTAACAACACGATAAAGATCGGTCGAGGGAAAAGGAAGAAGAGACGCGACTTTTTTTCTCCACTTTGTTTGCTTTGAAGCGATTATCGATGCATGCACGTTCGTTCGTCAACTTCGTGCGTAGCTCGTTCCGACTAGGAAAATCGGAAAATATTGAGAGAAACGTGACCACGTTGTTCTAGAATAAAAAATCTGACGGATACATAGCGATACAAATAGAAGTTATCGACTGCTTGCAGGTATCTCGGTGGAAACGAAGAAACGCTGTATTAATTCCGATGATGCGTGTACCTGGCACGAGTCTTCATCGAGCTATCAACGTCGAGTTTATTGGAACTAGGAGTCGAAAAAATCGGTTGGACGACCGTTGGGTCGAGCAAGCGTGTTGGGAACGTTAGAAGAAAGATTCGGATAAATTTCGTTTCCGAAACGATTCATTATCTCGAGTCGATGTCGATTTCTACGTGTTTCGAGCATTGAGGGATTTCTTTCCCTCGCGAATATTCGTGCGCACAGCCGAGCGTCGAAATCGAATTATCGACATCGAGTTTATTAGAACTACGAATCGATCTGTTGTAAATGGGTTAATAAAAAGTAACGTATTAATTCTTTTTATAATACTCTTTTACTTCACGACTCGAAATGACGTCTTATTGGTTTAGAAAACTCTTAAGAAGCTGAACCGGTCACATACGGAAAAGGAAATCCACTCAAGGACAAGGGACAGCTCGAATGCTGCCTTACGATTATTTCGTTCCTGATCATTATTCGTGCTATATTATTTTGTTTAAAGTAACGCGACATAAGTTAATTAAAATTAATATTTAAATTCTTTTTATAGCACCATGATTTATTGATTTGAAAAATTTCCTAGAAGTGAAACGAGTCCCTTGAAGAGAAGGGTATCTACGTGACACTCGAAGGCAAAGGACAGCTTGAAAAAGAGGTCCGTGTTTTTTTCTTTACTCCCTTCTGTTAACAAGTATTTATCGATATATGATTCATTTTTGCTTATTGGCACGCTATTATTTCTTTTGAAATCATCCAACAGGAACAAATTGATGAATGACTGTTGGATCGAGTAATTTTCTAAAAAGCCAAACAAAAACAATCTGAATAATTTTGTTTCTAAAATGATTCGTTGTCGTGAATTAACGTTGTTTCCTGTGCATTTCAAGCGTCGAGGCAGTTTCTTCTGCGATATTCGTGAGCATAGTCACGTATCGATATCGGCCTATCGACATCATGCATTCGAACAAATTGGTGGCCTGTGGTTTGGATTGATACGTTCCTTATACACAGTACGAGTCTCCTTTATGTTAAGCTTATTTTTTTATTATAATTATCTTTTTTGCTTTTATTTTAATCTTAGAATATAGAAAAATATATATGTTTCTGGAAAGACACAAAGTATTAACGTTTTTTACAAATTTATCAAACTTCGTAGCGCGTACCATTTTTTATATAAATATCCTGGTAATGAAACTTGACAAAACACAGCTTGACAATGAAGGTGTTAAATTTCACGTCTTAATTTTTAAAATAATTATTTATCGTGAAACATAAAATAATAAGTCGATTCCAAGGAAATCGATCATCCTGACGATCGAGATATCGATTCCTATGCACTTCGAGCGTCGTGGCATTTCCTTCTCGTACGAATATTCACGCACATAGGCAGGCACAGATATCATACGATCGAACATGCTTCTTATCGCGATATTAATCTTCTAAGCGAGTGACGTTTCGATGAAATTCTTCGTGGCACCGAATAATTTTGCTTCCTATTTCTTTTCGACGAACGATATCGATTCTTCGACTCTTCATCGATCATCACAGGCATTTTTTCTTTTTATTTTTTTCACGATACGCTTTGTATGAAAATTAACATCGACTACACGAAACAATGAGTTCAGAAAATTCATGACGGCTAAATCGATAAAATTAATTCGGGATTCGACGAGTTAGCTCGTTATCGTCGATTAAAAAGTCGATTCTTTGTAGACTCTTTGTCACTCAAAACACGAAACATTATCAACGTTATGCGTAACAGGCAAAGATTAAGTCGCGAATGATTAAATTGAATCTATATAGAAAATATCGGGTGTAGACTTTCTCGTCCCTAAGACAGTGCCATTCCGAAAAAGCACAAAAAAGAGACAGGCGACGACCATGTAGATAAGCTAAGTGCAAGCCACGTGTGTAAGACGACGTTGAGTGCAAGTTGACCCTGAGTGCACGTAGTAACAATAGCGATAAAGACTTTCATTTATTATCCAACTGCTTTCTGCTCGGTGATGCCATTTAATCATCAATAATATATTATAAACGATATATATTTGTAAACTCTATAGTAAAAATTCGACGTTTCAGAGAAGAAAATAAATTTATTTTCGATCGGTCGAAGATATACGAACGAAAGTATTCGAAGAATAGTCGGCGAGAAAATATATTTCGTTCATCGAAGTTCTTTGTTGCTCGAAACGATCTACGAGCGTACGATGCTTGGTTAAAGCCACCGTGTGACTAGAAAAACAATCGGAACTGAAGAAATTATAGATTCAAATGTAGAAGCATACCACCGGACGTGGCATATGCAATACGTATGCATATGCAAAACTTGAGGCAATAAAAATAATTATACGTCAAAGACGCGTTAAGTCGAATTTTCGAAGAAACAATGGCCGAGTTGCGATTACCTTTCGGGTCTTAAGGGTATCTTCGGGTAACCTCAACGAAATTGAAGTATAATATATATCATGCGAACGTTCGATGACAATTAACGATCGTATTCTATCGGAGCTAATTACAATCAACGTTTTCACGAAATCGTGCATACAATTATTCGGCAATCACCTGACGCGTCGTCATGTCCAGTTCACAATTGCACGCAGAGTCCGTGTCAAAGGTTTCGAACAATCGCCGCTTGCGATTAATTGCTGACGTCAATCACTGTATGACGGTACTAGGTAATAACTTGCAAAACCAATCCAAGAAACGTTGAAAGCATTGGAAGCGTTACTTTTTCAATTTTTTTACGTTATTTTCGATACTCTTTTTCTTTCTTTAACGTTCTCTACGACGCTCTCGGTCATTCTTCACAGCTCAATACTCACCACGACGTTTACGTTTACCAAACGTCATGTGACCGGTACGTCTCTAAAGCGTTATTTTTGAACTGAAGTGGAGAAAGATATCGGAGAAAAAAGAAGGATCGAATTGAAAACCGTCGCTGGACGTTCCCCTTTAACGAGAAACGGAGAAAGGAATCGACGAAATTGAGATAAATAAACAAATAAATAGGTGGACGGATACGCGTAAAACGGGCAGACGGACAAGCAGACAGGCATAACGGACGGGTAGATAGGTTCGAACGAAAGAAACGAAGACGGAAGTAGAAGGTGGTACAAGAAAGAGATAACGAGATCCACGAGTTAAACGGAATCAGTTGGAATGCTTGATTCGCGGATTATTCGATAAATATCATTGATAATCTGGAGTGGTTTTCTCGACGACTAATTAAATAGGACGCGATTGATACCTGGGATCTTGATATAACGCGACCAAGGCGAGAGAGAACGAACGAATTCGATTAAATCCGTCATTTGGATAGCTCCTTTGGACACGGTAGACCGAGATCGATACGGATTGATTAAAGTTAAATTGATGGATAGCGTCAAAAACAGCAACGCCCGCGCAAAGTAAGATCGACGATAGGGCAGAAACGTCCGCCCTTTCGGTTCCAAGCGGACGATAGTCTCCATTCCTTAAGGCTAATGGAAGGATTTCGAAGTTACCAAACGAAGTAACTTTCCTTGCTCGTCCGTTCCGCCGAAAAATAATTGTGTCCTTTGCGTTCTGTGAGAATCGACACGTGTGACGTCATCTGGTTATTAAAGTTACTTTTAAATCAGCACGATCGAAACTCTGGAATAACTTCAAAGTGGATAGATCCGATTTTTACATTCAAATATCGAGGTGGTAAATTTTTGTATTTCTTTTTTTTTAAATAATCTGGCATGATAAAAATTGAAGAAGGACAAATAAAAATTGACGAATTTACCACTTTGTCAATCACAAATAAAAAAAAATAGAAATACGAAAATATCTCGAAATGCGCGATCTAAAAAAAAACACGTGATACGCGCAAAAGACGTCTATTTATAATTGACTGATGAAAGTAGTGAATTCTAACGTACAAAAACTTTCTTAAAATAAATTCCATTACGTCACCTACTTCAGTTTATATTTATCGTGTCATAAAACATCTTAAATAATAAGTAGGATAATTTTTATTGGCGGAAGTAGACGTCCTTTCCTCCATCTTCGTTTGTAAATCAGTTCTCGTTAGTTCTAGCTGAGCAATTCTTTTCGCTTCGTTAAATATTGTATTCGTTTCATCGTTGCGTTAGTGATTTGTCGTTTTGTACTAAACAAGCTTTAGCTTTAAGACAATTCGTAAGAAAAACTACGAAATTTATAATTAATGCACAATAATCTAATTCGAAAAAGCTCTCTTAGTTTAAATGTGGATTCGATAAAGTGAAAAACCAAGAATAAACGTCAGAAACAACACTCGCGTATGAATTATTCGAAGAACTAAACGATTCTACTACTCTCTCATCGATGTCGAGAAGAGTTGCTATGGAGTTTAGTAATGAAGTTAATAAGTTTATTCCATTTTTATTCGAAATATTGAATTTCCAAGTGAAACAACTGTTTGAACAAAAATATCGTTTTTATTATAGAAATAGTTGTATCGTTTTCGTCGAAACGCGTATCACGTATGTGTCGTTTGTTTCAAAAATACCGTTTGTTTTTAAATCGAGATTACATAAGAGTTGCAAGATTTGAAAAAATCTCTGATAACACGACGGTTTAATGCTTTTGCGTTTCCAGGTACGAATAATTTAGTAACCCGATCAAAAATTATTCGAATATATAATACAATA
This sequence comes from Liostenogaster flavolineata, assembly GCA_025433975.1. Lineage (NCBI taxonomy): Eukaryota > Metazoa > Arthropoda > Insecta > Hymenoptera > Vespidae > Liostenogaster > Liostenogaster flavolineata. Next base: position 63,236 of record JAITYT010000140.1, read on the forward strand.
AATCGCGTAACGAATCAAATAATCCAAATTATTTGGAGCATGAAATGGTAATTAATTATTCTATTTAGTTTATTTTTAAAAAACAACATAACTGAGTAAACAAGAGATATTTAATATTCATTAGTCGACTGTCTATTGCAATAAGAAGAGCTTGCATGTATGCCAATTCCACCCATCAAACGTAGACTTATGCCACGTTTCAGCTAAAAGCTTTAACCAATCCACCGAGTAGCTAATTTTCATTCAAAAAAATCTTGATCAATTTAAATACATCGACTATAAATTATTTCGAGATGAAAATGGTATGTAATATCGAAACTGTTAGAAATGTTAATCTGATTTTTCTGAAAAATGGACTTGGGCCACGTTCAAAAAAAGAAACGGCTAGCATGTAACATTTAAATGTCGTGGTCAATATCGATTTTGATCGATTTTAATTTCCAATACATCTCGTCTTCACCTTACGCTCCGCCGCGATCGAGAAAAAAAGGTCCTCATTATTATCCTGGAGATTATCGTACGACTATCGACCGAAAAACGGCGAGAATATTGAGGGAAAAAAAACCAAAAAGAACGATGATAATGCGGGAAACGACGCAAGATAAGCGAAATGTTTTCAATGGAGGAAGATACGGAAGAGTCACGTAATCGTAACGCAAGGAAGTCCTGCCGGCATCGCCCTCGAGAAGGGCGTCGTAAAAATTCATTGCCCCGCCGGATTGTCACAGGAAGGTTAACGTTCTTCCTTCCGGTCGAGTTTCTCGAGGATGAGATGTTGTCATGGAGCTAATGGTCTGATTCATCGCGAATATTAATAAGGATCTGTGCGTCGATAGCGCGACATCTTCCGGGAGTTGATGATTCTCCGAAGAAAGGCATATAAAATTATTTTCTCTCGAGAAAAATCGTTTTTCCGCCACGTTTATCTACCTCTTCCTTTCTCTCCTTAATGCACGTAATGTTAGTTCAATGACTGTCCAAAATGAAAATGCATACTTGGTTCCTCGATCGCGCCAAATGCAAGGGACAGTTTGAAATTCAAAAGGAGTTTGAGGGTTAAATATATTGTGAATAAATAATAATAAATTGAGAGACACTGGCGTCCCGGAAAACCGGAATAGATATATTATATTTTTCAAACTTTTGTACAAGAGACTCGACCGTTCCCAGTGAAAGGGAACTAGTACGCGACGTACGTCCAACAAATTGGATTGAACGCAAGACACATTAATTACACGCGCCCAACACTGCAATGATAACAAAACACACTACGTTACAAACGTCCAACATTGAGATGATAACAAGATGCACTACTTACATGCGTTCAATATTGAGATTGTACCAAAATACACACTGAGAGGAGTTCAACGCAAACTACTTAGTTACTTCCAACACTGAGACGAGATTAAGATTCACAACTTAAATACGTCCAATACTGAGACGAATTCAAGACACACTACTTATATACACCCAACATTGGGACGATAGCAAGATACGCTACTAGTAGGTAATCAGACTCGGCTGAGAGCGTTTTCCAATTCTTAAGTTACAATAAAGGAGGAGTTTTGGCAATAAACCTTGTTTCATTCCTTCCATTTCCAAGCCGTAAACGTCTGCCGGTCGAATGTACCCACGATCTTCAAGTATAATAAAAAAAGGTAATCCGAATTACCCCAAAGACCAATCGAAGATCAGCCTGGAAAATAATCGTCGAATTGAAACAAGTAATTTTACAATTTTTTTTTTCATACATACGTAATTATATAAATATGTTATTTCATATATTCGCACATTTTTAATAATAACGCTCATTATCACTGTCGCTTGTAAAAATATCTTGTACAACTTCGTGCAAATAAATGTGTTCGAATGCGCCATTACTTTCCGGTCCCTCAAATACAATCGTACCTTTTTCGGCTGGTCTACAACAGACTGACGATGCATTCTTTGCGTCGAATCGTCGAAACGAAGTTTAAGCGAGCCAGTAAAGTAATCCAGTGTACACGTACGTAGGTACAATTGAACGCCGTTCTGTGTTCATAAAACAAGCACGCCTGTCGAGCGAGAGATCGGTCGAACAGGTTGTTGTCGGCCATGTCGACGTTCGCAGACAGACCGCGTGCGATACGTAACTCGATTCGTGATCATATTTGTCGCTTTAACGTCACGACCGAGTTTCTGCCGTTTAAAATCGAACGAGGGTGGAACAATGCCACCGACATCGCCACCGACAGACGCGCTTTAACGATTTCCCCTCCGCGAACGACGTTTCGGACGAAATTGTTTCTTCTTTGCGATCGTGACTCCTTCCTTTCATAAGAATTTCGCAATATTCTACATTTAACATCTTTATTTTTACCGAAATGCCCACGATTAATTTTTAACCCTCTTGTCAGTTGATTCGAGCTAAACTTTGAGACGATATGTCGTTACAGACTGTATTGGTGGAAAATCGGATTTCGATTTTTCAAAATGGCAATTTTTCCAAAATTGTCATGAATGGTTAAATTTATATGTCTCGTATGAAACGATTATTCATGAAAAAATTGTAACTCGAAGGACGATATATCGTAGTTCGATACTGTAAAAATAAAGTACAGAAACGTTGGCGAGAAGAGAAGCGAATATTTATCCAAACGAAAACAGCGATTTTCACTGTGTCTAGGCTAGGTATTCTTCCTGTAGCTATTAACTTTGCATCTAGCATTATAGGGGTTAATATCTTTGGCCAGCTTTACAGGATTCGCTCGCAAGCATCGCTCTACAACGCCTAACGCCTCTTTGAGTTTCGAAATCTTGACATTTCCTCGCGTACCAACTCGAATCGTTAACTTCTCCGTCTGAATTTCGTAATGTCGTGAAAAACGAAGTGCGAATTTCATCGCGTCACACTCCTCTCGGCATTCGCATTGCCAAGAAATCCTATTCGTGCCTGGCGGGTCTGCGCATCTCGCCAAGCAAATTAAACGTTTTGGCGTATCCACGTCGGCCGTTGCTACTTTCCACAGCTCGTTTTCACTTTTCCTCGATTGCAAACTATTTCGATAACGCTATGGCGATGCTAAAAAATTTTTATCCGCGGAAACGCATCTAACGCGAGATTACCATTTCCCGCACTTGTGTTTCTTCGAAAATGCACTTTTACGTACGTTCACGCGAACGTTCAACCGCAAGCGTTCCGAATTTCAAAGAAATCCCATCGACGTTGCTTTCCGTTCCTCCTAATACAGGGCTTCCCAAAATGCATTCTGCTGAAGAAAGTGAATTGAATTTTGCCAGTTCGTGATGATAACGAAAAGATTCATTTACTGCATTTTTTTCCAGTCTATAAGTACACTGTCCAACATATCGTATCGACATACAACGTCTAACTGTTACTTGTTATTAAAGTATATTTCTAGTTTCCGCTCAAAGTAACACAAAGACACTTTATATTAGGTAATAGATTTATTGACAACAATTCTTATAAAAAGACTATGATAAAAGATTATGCTTACAAAGCATAATGTCTTACTCTTTGTCTGCAACTACCAAACAACAACAACAAGCAAGAAGTCTCATATCGGTTATGTATACCTTCAAGCTTTCCAGGTATCGCCTATCCTCTCTACATGGAGTTTTTCGAGATCATAAATCTCGACACTTTTGAACACCACTTTCTATCTACTCTCAAAATAAATAAAACACGAGAATCGTTGTGCTCTCTCCACTCGACATATACGCAACATTCACACGTCGGCAAACACGTCGATATTTCCAAATGCGGCCTGCAAACCCAAGAAATAAGGCTCACGATTTAAGATCATCCGCGATCTTAAATTCGAGAGATAATTACATGTATAAGAGAATAAATAATTCTTATCGCGTTATGATTGAAAATTGCTTGGTCAAATAGATACTAAATTTCATATATTATATATCTCGCGACTGTATACAGTAAATTATATAAAATTTATTGTCTTTACTCCGTCACTTTTCTTAGCCCCAAATTTTTTCGAAGTTACGATTTGGCCCTAGGCAAAATTTTGGAAACTCCTATCGTAATATCTATCGGTCAACATATCGTCCTAGCTCAAGCTCTGTTTAACGACAAAGATTCTGACAAGATTTGAAGAAATCTTAATCGTAATTCGAAGAAAGAAAATTCGACAATATTTACACACGAAAACGAATCTTACGCGGTTTGGCTACCTTTTATTTCACGGTAGAAAGAGACGAACTTCACGAGTCACGAGGTCGCGATATTCTTCGGCAAAAAAAACGCGTCGGATAACGTTGAGATATTCGTGAGAATTTTCACTCTGCATGCAAAAAGCGGAAGGCAGGAAACACCTGGAACGTAGTTTGACTATGGCTTCTTTTCTGAAAATATTTACCGTAGGATGTCCGAGATTGGATGAGAGATCGCATGCGTAGTATCGAGGAATGACCGTGGCTCGAACGAATTCAAGGCATTTTGGAAGGTTAGAGAAGCTAATTCGGATTCTCGATGCGCAAGTAATTCCTTGAGAAAACGTAATGCTCGAACGTTATAAATTCCGTGGTTGAGCTTTGTTATCCATCTTGAATTCTCAAGGCTCGAAATTAGTGTTCACGGAGCCAATGAAATTGGTTTGAAATTCCAAACCCGATCCGTTCGTGCGAAGATTTTAAGGGATAACCAAGCGTCGATCGTTTCATTTGATCGTTCCGTTTGACCTGTAACAAACGTGGTGGACGATCATTTCGTGAATCAATGCGTAGTTTTTTTTCGTCATGGTACATACGCGTGAATTTCACATAACGAGATTAAAAGACCTCAACTCGCTCTCCCAGACTGATCAGCGCATTCCTGGACACCGTTGCTATAAACACATACGTCAATGAAAGACGGATCGACAAGGGATAAACGATCGTTACGTTCATAGAACGTTAATAATTTGATCGAATCCATTCTATGAATGGAGCCTAGAATTCTCTTTATTTATTATCTTATTTAATAAATTAATATTCACATAAAACATAGCGCACGAAGTCCTTGGAACAACAGAATCTCATTCCTTATCTCTCCTTCGGTTTCTATTTGTTGAGAGACATTGATGAATTATTCGCAAGTCGTCCGTTGAGTACTCCAGTCGATCATAAAATTGATAGTGTCACGCGGAGAAATGCACACAGCTCACTCACACTCCTAAACCAACAAACGCGTTTCCCAACACCGTTTCTAAAAACGCATGTGTTTGCAAAAGACTTGACCGACCATGAATAAAGAGATCGTTACGTTCAAACCAATCAACTTGCGCATCGATCACTCTGACCTATTCTCTGCGGAAATAGCGATAGCGCCAGAAGTAATCACTTTCGTTTCGTAATTATTAGATGCATTGTTAATTATCTCCTATTGCACTTGTGCTCTTTGTAATCTTGCTCTTTATCCTCTTGTCAATTATCTAGTTAAGAGTCTCTTTCTTAAACGCACAGCTGCGAATAGCGCCTAAAATCTTCCTCATTCGATGCCATATTTAACGAAGCCAATGCGTGTAGTGTCATGAAGCAACGATCGAACAGCAAATCAGCAATACTTCAAATATCAAATCTATATCATCTGTCGCGCGTAAAGTGCCTGTAACACTATCACGAAGCATCGTTTTTCGTTCTTTGAAAATATCATCGATGTTAGTCGAAGCGACAAGAAGTCCATTATCTCTGTCGATTCTGATTTTCTGATCACGAGATGCTCGAGACGACGAAAAGTCGCAAAATTCTCGTCTTCTTCTCTTCCGACAAAATTTAATTTTCCTGGTGCGCCCTTCGTGGTAAAACCGCGAAACTTCGTCGAGTGAAAAGCACGCTCTAGGAAGAGATCTAGGAAAAATAATCATTTTACCGAAACTTCGTTGCAAAAAACGCTACGATATTTGCAATTGGACGAGTAACTTATCGAACGTAGAAACTGTAGGAATGGCAATAACATCGTTTACCAGTGAAACAGAAATCGTACCGATCGTCCTCTTGTAACGAATTTATAGATTACGATTAACCTTAGGGGTTTCGTCCAGCTTCTCTACCACGAATCTAATCCAATATTACGCAGCAGGCAGATACATTATTCGGTGCACGTTAGAATTACTTTTGTATCGATTACAATCGAACGTGCTCGCAGAATCGAATCACATAACAATTTCTGAAGCGTCTATCGATTTCGGATATCGAAAGGATTGGCGATCGTCCGATGGTCGCCCGTACGTTTCCAATTGATAAACCGTGCGCGAGCGATTCCGGATTTGACGATTTTTCATTTTCCATTTGCTTTCTTTTTTTTCCTTTTTTCCAGAATTTTCGACTTTTTTTCTCGTGCTTCGCCGATCGATGCCGAGCGGAACTCCCACGACTCCACGCGTCGCACGCGTACGTAAATGAAATCGTGCCGCCGAGTGGAACGTTTAAGCGCCTAATTTACGATAATGGGCGAATTGGCTCCAGATGAAACGTCTAATTCCTTAAATAAAGCAAAGAGCATCGGTCAACGTATCAATCGGATTACAACACGGCTGATATCGAGCTAGCAAAAAAGTAAATTCGATATTCACAAACAGAATACATCGCGTCCTTCTTTTCGTGACTTCCGCCATTGTTGCGATCTCGAATATGAAAACCAGGAAGAATACAAACCCAAGCAGACGAACAAATAGAAACAGAAAAAAAACTGAACAAAAAAAGGGTTTATCCGGAATGTAATAAAATCCACGTCGAAATTGAAGGGAACGTGCGATTGGCCGAGAGACGAAAAAGTGGAGAAGGTCGGTATGGAGCAGCTGTCGCTGGCGTACCTTCCTAAATAAAATTACGCTCGGTTAGCAGCAGAACGTCGTGTTGCTCGACGCGTTCGAAAGCAGTGAGCCATCGTAGGGGGGGGGGGGGG
>JAITYT010000140.1:79533-92337 GCA_025433975.1 Liostenogaster flavolineata
CTCCGAAAGATCGAAACCACAAAACTACGAATACATGCGGTGCACATTGATGAAAACTAAAGTCTTTGAACGATCGACGTCGAGCAGTCAGTCGCACACGGAGGAAGATTGATATCGTTTGAACGATCAAGCACGATCTCGTGATTCTGCGTGCGTTGTTTCGTCCGTGAGCGAGTTTCTGCGATTAGGAGGGAAGATTTCGTAGTGATCTATTAGGTTGGCAGGAAAGTAATTTCGGTTTGCACAAACGAATGGCGTTAGTTGTTTTTAAATGACCTACGTCTTACCGAAACTGACTTTCTGTCTAGTATTACTATTAGGAATCGTGAAATTGACAGAAAAATAGCAAAAGATTATCGAACAAAATGGAGAATACATATTATAATTGATTAAAGTTCGCACTTTGTATAAAAAATTGAATTTTATTTCACGTTAGAAAACTAAATTACTTTTTTATCAACCCACTTGCGATCGAAATATGGAAAAAGTAATTTTCAATCGATCGTTGTCAAATTCTTTGTTGTCAAAAATACGCGCGACGCGCAAGTTGGAGTTTGACAAAACTCGTCGAATTAACAAAAACGCGTCGTGTACCGTAAAGAACGTCGGATCCGTTCTCACAGGGCAAAAATTAAACTCTCGATTTGTGCTCGTTTGGACTTTAAACGTTCCACTTATTGGTAAAGCGTTCGAATAAATAGAATTTATTTACCGACGAACTGAAAAGTGCCAACTTCCATATTGACCGATGGCAATTTGCGAATCTTTACGTTAAACGTTTTACATCCAAGTGGTTTGGAACTGCGATATTTCGTCGACGAATGAGAAATGCTCCAGTCGTGTCGATAGAATTAAATTAGTTCTTATTAAATGTTACCTCGCAACGCAAAATACATATTAACCCATTAATAAGGCGATTAAGACTCAATTTATTATTTTTATATATTACTCGATTTACTTAATTAAGATAAATCGAATATCTTCGGCTCTGTTGAAACTAAGACGGAGATAATTTCCAGGAAGAAACAACTCAACGTTCTATGCACATTCGCGTGGTCTAATAACAAATCATTTAAAGACAAAGTCGAATAGAATTTACTTATAGAAGATCTATTGAGAAAAAAAGAAAATTGTTTTTCAGATCAAATTTCTATACGAATGTATTTGTATTTTCTAGCCTGTAAGCACGGAAACAATAAAAACGTTAAACGGTTCCCTTGCTAAACATATTGAAAAGACAACTTTTCAGCTATCACTTTTATACAGAACGCGTTCTCGGAATTATTATCGCCTAATATCGAACAATTTTCCGCAATTTCCGCCAGCCATTAAATTCCGCCAAAATAATCTCTCGGAAACGTTGTCAAACGAAACGCGGTCTATCGCATTAAAATTAAACGATACCTCCACGTTGCGTAAGAGAGATCGTTCACCACCGTGTTACAGTTGCAAATTACTCATCTACGTTCTCTTCGTAATCGACAAGTTACGTCTACATAGACTGGAATCGAAATCGATAGGTTTCGACGTTAACGATAAAATGTTCTAAAAATTGATCTCCTCCTTCCAGTGCGTTCTATGCAGCGATGGATAACGCTTATCAAGCCAAGCTTTCGTTTTAACGGTGTTTTTTCCCATCAAAAAGCAATATTTTATCAATACACGAAATTCATCTTTTTCCATTGTTATCACTGGAGCTTTTGAACCAAACAGTTAGTACAGAAAAAAAAGTTAGTACTTTCTAAAAAAAATAATAATTTTGTATTCGTGGTGCCATCTGTTTTTGTTAGACCGGAAATTTATCAGCCGATGTGTTATACGCTTTTAGCAATCAAAAGGTTAACATTATGTTTTGTTGCAGAGCGGGAATTTCGCAGTATTGTCTGTTCAACGCTGTCTTCATTATTAACAATGATATCGGCTCGTAAATGAACGTAGATTTTAAGAATTGATTTAAAGACTGACCTGTGTATGATTAAACGACACACGAAGACGTTACCCAAGCTTGAATAGTATACATGGCCCTATCTTCATTGCACAAGTCAGACTGCATTTGTTTCTATGAGTCTGACTCGTGATAATCAAGTTTTTTCTAAATTCATTATCGCTAGTCTCGTCAAAGTATGGCAAGAAGTCAATCACTAGCCTCTGTCTCACCTTTTGACTACTATTCTTTTGAAAAATTAAGAAAAGATTGATAGTTTATCAGCATCGTCGACTCGATGGACTCTTTTTACTAACGAACAACGACCGGATCGTCCTACCCACTCGAAACTACCAGTGACAACTTGTACAATACAATGTATTGTTAATGTCTTGCGTCTAGCAACGTATTGCCTTATTAGAATAGACTAGGGCAGTAAAAGATAATGCGATGTCTGATCCGATCCTTTGAAAGTGCGAAGTTTTTTTTTTGAACCGATCGATCAGTCACGAATCCTTGACGGTTTTTTTTTTGGAAAATTTGGAAAAGAAAAAATTTTATTGGCATTGCCACAACGTCGTTGACACGCGGCTGCAGACTCGATCGACTCTTTTTAATAACGAACGACGACCGGATCGCGCTACCTACTCGAAACTGGCATTCAACACGAGGATCGTCTCGCTCTCGAGAGGATGAGGGCCACGCAATTAGTTCGAATCCCGGCGTCCTTAAGTTCAGAACCGTCGTTCCGCGCGGCCGCGTTTCGACGCCGCTCCGACGATGAGTTTTCATGAGAACTTGCCACTTTTCTCGAGAAGCAACCGACGGCCGTACGGACTAACCACGCGTACCAGGCTGTGAAAGAGAGTCGAATTAGAGGCGCTTTCGGCAGCGAGCAGTCGAGGAAGAAGGTATTCTTCCGTTACTGGTTAATTAATCGAACGATCTGACGCTTCTCTCCACTCGGTTGACGCCTGTTTCCCTCCTGAGAATTCATTTTGACGTTCAAGTCGGTCGAATCACACGAACAATGGCATTTTTCCTTTCTTTCATTTCTCTCTCTCTCTCTCTCCTCTCCCTTTCTTTCTTCATCGCGATGTCGCGATTTCTTCTTTCTCGAAAATTTCTTTCGCGGAAATTCAACGTCACCTCGACAAGACGATTTCAAGGTACGGTTACCTATAAGAATAGCAGAGAAACACAAAAAAAATATTTTGAAATCCAAGAACCTAATAGAATGTAATAATAATCGGAAGCGATTTATCGATTTTGTAAAAGAATCTGCGTGCAAATGAGAATGTATGTTTGTGTTCTAGGAGCATTGAGTGAACATACTTATTAATCTAAGATATAGTTTCATATTTGGACAAGAGAAACACAAAAGAAAGGAAACGTTGTGGGATTCAAGGATCTAATAGGATTTAATAATCATCGCAAACGGTTGACTGATTCATTGATTTAGTTAAGGTATACTTGTAGCTGTAGTCACTATTCTCGTACTCGGATAAATAAGAACTGCATGAGAACGTAGGATGAAAAATAAGCGAAATTCGTTAACTTTTGAACCGAAAAAAAATATTGGCGTGTTCGGACCGAGTATTATACTGTGTAGGATTATTTCCTAAAATATCCTACAGTACGTAGTAATATTAACACATTAAAGACCGGATATATTGTTTCCAAATTATCCTAGTGAAACTATAATATTGATTTAACTATAAACTTTATACTAAATAATGAACGTAATCTACATTGATATGCAAAAGAAATATCAAAACAGGCAGCAGCTAAAGACAATGCGTATAAATTGCCTTAATTTTCTCGTAGTCGTCGTACTGTCACTGGCGCTATTTTCCAAAAAAATATTTCCCAATAAAATTTCAGTGGCTAGAAAAAATCCAGGGGAGCACCGCGTGCTGCCTTTCAAATATTTCGAGTAATTAACGTCGTTTGCGCGGCGCAATGGCCACTCTTAACCACCGTTATCCTGGTTTACGCGCGAGTATAAACTATCAAGGTGTTCGCAACCGCAAAGCCAATATTTGCAATGAAAGTCTGATACGACGGTCCGACGTTAGCAGTGGCAGTCATCAGCTAACGCAGAAACTATGCAGTTCTGCTCGATCTTTTCGAGAACACGTAACTCGATTTCCGACCTGTCGTTCTTCCCCAGTTCTTTGTCAGAAAAAAAATCATAATTGCAATGAAAACCTGGTACGATGGTCTGGTGTTGCTAATGGCAATCATTAGCTAACGTAGAAACTGTGCATTCTGCTTGGTATCCCTCAGAACACGTCACTCGATTTGCGATCTGTTGTCTTGTCGAACACCCACTCGACAACGTCTATGAAGCGCTGTTTAAATTACTGGATCTGCGCGACAAAAAACGAACAATATATACGTACGAATGACTCTCGAAAACAAGCTCGAATTATCGTTGTTATTCATGTAAGCGATCCTGCTGGAACACGAATATTATACGCGGAAATTTCTTCTCTTTATATCGAGGCCAAATTGGAACGATGTGCTGTTGTAGTATCATCGGCTTCGATGTTACATGAAAAATTCTTTCTGCCAATTTCAAAGTCAAATTACTACAATTGGAATTACTAAAATTGAGATACTAAATTGGAACACTATTGAATCGGCAGGAAAATAATATCTTTTTATTTTGTAATAAACTTTGCAGTGAGACATAAAACCAAAAAAAACCTAAAAAACTTAAATAAAATGTTTTATACAACGAACGAACTCTAATCAGTAATACATTTTCCACTTTTTTCAATGATCTTTCGCCGTCTTTCTGGGAATTTCACGATCATTTAAAAAAAACATGAAAATCGAAAATACCTCCTTGACAATGCGATTGAATTGAAACGACTAAATTTGGAATTCTAGAATTTTTAAACGCAAGCGTTACGAAAAGAAGAGTCTTCCTTTACGAACAAAAGAAGCTGAGTTAATTAAAATGGAATAAAAACCACTCGTTGCGCCGTAACGAAACGTTCTGGCACGCGAATCGACGAGTTCGGAACGATCGAAGCTCTACTGGAACTTCGCTCCGGAGACAGTGTTTCGATTCGTTTCCGAGAGAATCGCGGTCTAGCGCTTTTTTATCGGATTACTTTCGTACAGGCGCCTCGTCGTTACACGCGTTAAAGCCCTCGTCGTACGATTTTCGATCAGTTCCAGAGATCGATTCTCTCTTACTACAGATAAATGTCAGTTTACCCCGACCGTTTGAAGTCACGTCGCGTTCGTTCCTTTTTCTCCAAACGTATAAATTTGGACATATTCGTTTGCCAGAATATTAATTGTGTTGCAAAATAGTGAGTCGCACTGATGAGTTCTGGTTCGAAATAGCCAAGTCGAAAGCTTCAAAATAGTGACCCCAGAGTATAAGTGTGATTTACGTACGATACGTCGGAATTCGTAGAGAGTCGATATGGTTGACTCTTGTTTAACATTAAACCTACCGACATTTTATATATACCTATTTTTACCGATGGCGGTCAAATGACCGCTTGTTAAATAAACGTTATATTCTTTTTCAGTCGAATATAAATAATATAAAATTTAGCATAGGCAATGAAACACAAAATAATTAGTATGTAATTATTAAAAAACATTTATTTTTTCGGGCTTTAGAAATATACATTTTTAGAGAAATTGAATTGTAGTTCCCTCGATATCATCAAATTTTTGTTCTTCCTCAATGACCAATTCTTGCAAAATCTCGTAAATATTATTTTCATTACATTCACTATCACAATCAGAATCTGACGATATAATTCAGGTGACGGTCAACGTATTAAACAAGAATTAACCACGTCGACACTCCACGGATTCTGACGTATCGTACGTACATCACACTTATACTCTGGACTAAGGTCCCAAGTATCGACCAACAATCACGATCTTGAAAGTTTTCACGTGACGCGTGCGAAGGGATCAATAATCGATTGGTGAAGGAAGCAATGACGAAAAATGGCCCTCGAGAAAATCTTCTTTGACGATCTTTTTCTTCCTTCCATAAAATCGTGCGTTGTCAAAGCGCGTCTCACTCGCAGCGCTCCTCCTTCAAAGAATACTCGCTTTTCCAGAATTTTCACAGCGACTTTCCCTGAAAGAAACCGCCGAACGTCCTCCTTAGCATTTAGAATCGCGACGAAACAAAAGGCCTCTCGCACGAGTCACCCTTCCTTCCGTCCTTTGAAATCTTAGACGATTCGAATCAGGCTTCTGCGACGTTCGTTCGTCTTCTCTGTTCTTAGTCTCAGTTTTTTCCCCTTTCATTTTTTCTTTTCTTTTTTTCTCCAGACCCGTTTTCCCAACTCCTTCTCCTTCTCCATTCGACAATGTCGACGACGACGCCTAGCGCTAGCCTTTCATGCAGTCGTTGTCGTCGAGATCAACGAGCACTACGGCGATTTAACGGACGCCCTAAGGTCGTAAAGCAGAGCTTAAATACCCGCGAGCTATACAGCAACCGAGGAATATGCGCCAAACGTCTTATCGATATGCAATGCTCTCCATCCTCGAGGAATATTCCGATACTGCTGGAAATATTTTACTGGAGGTTCAACTTATGGAGAGTGGCCCCCGTAAACGACTCGCCATTTCAATTTCCGTCATTTTACGAGAGTCTCGTTTGTAACTCGATCGTTAGACCCATCGTTTATACGATGGGTTGCGATTGCAAACGGAGATCGTGAGGATTTATTCGTTAGATTGTCGTTAGCACGTACCTAAAATACCAAGTTGGGAGTATGAAGTTGCATGTGTTCGCAATAAATGGTCTATTTTTGTCTTCGGTAAAACGGAGATAAATAAATATACATATATAAGAGAATACGTATCGAGACAATCGCACGAACGTTGCACGAACGAAAAAAATCATACGTGTCGTTCTCGTACGTACCTAACCTTTTGTTATAATCTTAGTCGAGTTCGTGGTCTATGCTTGTTCGTTTATAATACCGTGGTTTTTTCTATCGTATGCACTTGAACTTTTTCGAGGAAATTTCTCGCTCCCGAATTCGGTAGAGCCTTTTTAATCGAGCGACACGTCGCCTCTATTTAAAGTGGAGGTTACGAATTTTGTTTCCCACTCTAGTCTTTTTTGATTGTCGGGTTATTGACCTACCTCAACGTTATCGTTTAAACATCGTGTCGGGGTCAATAACCCGACGACCTAGAAAGTTCAAGAGCGGGTCGATTAACGACTGTTTCGTTTGTTTATCTACCCAGAGGACATAAACGAAACAAATAACTAAGAGATGTCTTCTGCGTTCGACCTATATGTTTCTTCTGTTAGTTTCTTCTAGAACCTTTCGAATTAATAAAACAAAGAATAATTCGTTTAATTTTTCCATTACTAAAAGAAACCAACCGCGTCTATTTCAACCGTGATGCAACGGTCGTCATAGGAGTATTGATTACGTTATCCGTTGCTTTGGAAAATACAAGGAGAGTTCGAGGAGAGGAAGTCGATGTCCGATCGATGATAGTGGGTCATCGGATTAGTTCGCGAATTATAAACGAATCCAATTATAACTCAAGCTTCGAACGAGTATGTTAATTCTTGGAAAAGTGTTGTAATTCAACGAGAAGTCGAGTGAGTCAAATTTAGATGTCAATTGAGTCAAGCTTATTTTTCGTATTGCATTACATACGTGTATCTCGATAACCCTAACAATCTCTCCATTAACATTGACAAAGCAACATTTATCTAGGGTACAATCTAATAAAGATAAAAAGTATGAACTTGGAAACTTAAAGTGAACTTTCCCAATTGCTGCTTCTTTTAAACTCATTTTCTCAACACGCCTAAACAGAAGCCACAAATACAAACACACACACACACACACGGCTTCTCGATAACCTAACGTTTCCACGATTGCTTGATAAATATTCTCTTCGTACTCTGCTTCGTTTTCACTTGTGTAGTACTCGCTCACTCGTTCATTTCCTCGTTCCTACAAAAAATTGTTCGACGAAGCAACAACCGAGGAGTTAGATCCGCGAGTGCATAATGGACTTCGAACGAAGAACGAATCGCTCGGTCATCTCCTGGAAACTCTTCCAGAATTGCGAGAATCCCGCCCAAACGCCCCGGGTGAGTCCATCATCTTTTTCACGCTCTTCCTGGTAACTCTGTCCGAGTATGATCGTGGCTCTTGCTTTTACGAGAGGAGTTTGAACGCGAGTGCCAATCTCGTCCACTTTAAACTCGGATATTCGTTTTACTCGGCGTATGTCCAGCGTGCAAGTACCCGGCTGTCCGCTCGAAACATCAATGGAATAGAAAATTCGGTACTCGCGTCTTTCTTCCATTGTGCGCCTCTACGTATGTATTTTTTCATGCGAAGCTTAAGAATAAACTTTTTTTCTACTAGCCTCGGAGTCAGTAATTCTGAAGTTATTTATTTTATATTATTAATTTTTTCATCGAATCAACGAATGCAGATTGCCTTGGTTGAGCAAAATGGTAACTTTATAAAATCTGAAAGAATAATTCGTGAA
The DNA here is from genome assembly GCA_025433975.1 of Liostenogaster flavolineata. Taxonomy (NCBI): domain Eukaryota; kingdom Metazoa; phylum Arthropoda; class Insecta; order Hymenoptera; family Vespidae; genus Liostenogaster; species Liostenogaster flavolineata. The sequence goes on from JAITYT010000140.1 coordinate 87,983, forward strand.
AATCGTGAAAAATAATAAGAAAAAATATTTGCGTTTGAGAGACGGCACTTATTTATTAATTTATTATTTAAACGCTATGAATTTATTTTTTTTATTATTATTTAGTGATGAAAGATAATAGTCGAGAAACGGATACAATTTATTTACTTTGTTAATTTTTATTTGCACCTCGGCAACAATTATTTACCATTGTAAATAAGTAAAAAATTTATAATCCGTAAACATAAACGTAAGCAACGTTCTTCGGTCTTCTGTCATCCCTCGACCCAATAGGAAGCTTTTGAGGACAGTTGCACAACAGAGTTCGGCAGGAACGTACACGTGAGTGAATACTCTTTTTATACACACATGTGCGATACCATATAATCTTTTCTTTATATTATTATATATTTTTGACAAATATTCTTTAGAGAGAAACTAGGAACAACTATTTTCCTGGATAAAATATTCAAATAATAAAGTCAAATTTCCAGTTATACCGGAGACTTATTAAGTGATGTATTATTTCTTACTAATCAAATTCAGCGGTTGTTGTATCGTGTAGACGTAACATACTTCCACGTTGTATGAGTGTGTATTCTGTAAATGGATGTTGCGCCGGTTAAAAGCTAGATATTTATTTTACATTTGTATCAATTTTGATGTATAGTTATAATACCACTTTCAACAATCGAATATCTTCAATAGTAACACGAATATCTTTTCAAAAAAGATATTCCGTCTTCTCTATTTTGACGCGTAACTCGTAATGTCACATTGATGTGATATATTCGTATGATTATCAGTATAGATATTGGCAAGAAATACGCAATGTTCACCGCACCTGACAACCGATTTCAGAAAAATCGGTACGTACAAGTATGAATGTTGAATGATCAATCTCGAGTGACGGAGGCACCCCGAGGCGTTTTCCCTAATCTAGGAATTTGCACCCAAGCGTTATGTAAGAGAATCGTGACGTGATGTGCGTACGTGATGCTGATTTTGCTACTTTTTCCGTCAAATATATAAATCTATAAGTAGGTTACATATACCGATAATTATCATGCATCTGGTACTGTAGGATAGAATATTCGGGACAGCTAGATACGACTAGGCATTAATGCCAATGCTTGGGGGTGGGGGGGCACTAATAACGGTATGGTCGTGACGATGCGACCAGTAGGTAGGCGAAAAGGACATAAGGACAGTTCAGGGAAGGAGCCGTTGTAGAAAAGATCGTAGTCGAGAAAGTTGTGGAAAGTATTGTAGTAGAGAGTATAGTAAGAGCGTGAGAGAGAGTCATAGAGAGTCGCGGTTGTGTAGTCATTGTTATTGTTGTTGTTGTTGTTGTTGTTGTTGTGCTGTAATACGGACTGTAGAAAGTGTTGCATTGCGAGATATTACCATTAAGTATATTAATTAACGATTATCTGTGTGTGTGAAACCCTACTTCTACATCCTCCCAATCCCGCAGTACCGTTACCAGTTTAAATTTTCTAGTGTGTATGTTATGGCATTAGTTGTAAGCAGGCAGAGCCAGAACAGGAATCACTTTTCCACGTGTGGTGATTAAACTGCATCTAGGAATTAGTTTTAATAAAACAAAAAAGTTTTAACAAGAGTTGAGAAACACGTAGATGTAATAATTGAAATAAAACTAACAACGGTCATTATAAAAATTAGCATTATTAGGTATATTTCTTAGATTATTTACTACCTTTTTTGTAACAAATGTTATTTCTACGCCATACTTACATATTCGACCTACCTCTATAAAAGCTGTTGAAAGACTCCATTGTTTCTTAACTTTCGTTTATTTAGTGAAATTAAAGTAAGTAGGTAGTGAACGAAGGTAAAGTAAACCAAAATGAAATAAATGGAAATGAAAATTCAGTTGCTCCGATATTCGTGTAAATGTGCAAGTAGTTATAGTCAGCGCTTTCGAAGGGTGAAAACATACAGACGGATAGTCGTGATTCATCGCGATGCGTATATGTTCAATATGTTGATATTTTAAAAGCCAGCCGTTCGCCAGCTTCGTTTAGGTTCAAAATAAACCTAGTTCTTAGTTTGGTAATCGAATGATGTTTAATGTTGTACTCCTTTACGCATTTCATCGTCTGCCAGGAAGAAAAATGTAAATATCAGGATTCCGACGAGTCAGGAAAATCTCTACACCTCTTGCACCCACTAGCACCTCAGAGATGTACGCTACTGGCATCTATCTCGAGCACTCGTTCATGACGACTAAAATCGACGAGAGGCCATAACCACTCGAAAAGTATCGAGGAGGAGCTCGTTATATCGTCCAAAGACGTAACAAGTGGCATCTGTTGCGTTGTCTGTTGTAAGTACCGCGAAACATTTGACTACTTGGCTTCCTTCCAATTGGCACCCCATCAGATGCAACGAAATTCATCGTCCGATTAGGGGGACACGCATGCGCCCTCATGCATCTTTCCACGATGTCTCTCGAACCTTGTGAATCTCGTTTTTGGAATCTTATTTGCATTTTCAGAGGCGTCTAAAACGCAGGAACTTTAAGCTAGAACTTTTTTCTAGTTGCGTGCGAAGTTGGGCGTTGGATACGAAGTATCTCGAGTTACCTCTTGCCATTTCAACCTCGTAATTTCGAATTATTTCGAAATTTGAAATTGGTTGAAAAATCGAAAATCGACTGGAGACTTAACGATCTTAATATTCTCGAACGTGTAGGTGTCTTAAGAGCCGTAAAAACCTCGAGGAGCTTGAGGCTGGAGCAACATGTATAACGTGCCATCGATTTTCTCTAATTTCTGTTTTATTATTGATTGGCTTATTCATTTAGTCGGCATCGACCTCGAGGATTATTAGTCGAGTTTCTCTTTCGTGGAGTTAATCGATTGGGCAAGTGAGCGACTCATATGTAAATATTTATTTTCCACCTGTCCGAGTGAGTGATATCGCGTCGATGATAAAATGGAATTTAAAATTTCATAGGATCTCCTTGTTATTTTCTGCTACGAGTATATACCTGCACGTATCCACGTAAGATGATCGATTTTTAACTCACCGCCTACGTGTTTGTCTTCGTTCGAACTCTATTAGACCTTTCTCGGGTAATTCCCTCTGCTTCGATAATGTTTGCTTACGGTTAGAAGTAGAAGGTATGTTATTTGCAATGCTTCCGTCTTGCTTCGTACTGTAAAAAGTTACCACGTTTTGAAACTGAAATTCGACTACGACTATTATTTAATCAGGAAAAAAAATAATTATTGCACAAAAAAGTTCACGAGCAAGAATGGCAAATGGATAACTAGTCACTAGATAATTTTCAGTATTGTCAAAGTCTACGCATCGAATTCAATAACATTAGTAAAATATTCCTCCTAATTTCAAAAAAGAGTAAAGAGAATAATACGTCTAATTTTCAGTAATCCGTGGATACTTTTTTAGTTTTGCAATTGCTACTATACCTTATGCAACAGAATAAAGTAAATGCTAGTCTACCGACGGTTAAACTACCTCCGGATCATCTGAATTTTTTACAGCTGCATTCTAGCGAATGAGACAAGAAATACAATTATCCGTACAAACGTACGAAACATTCCGCGGAGCACGAAGCAAATGTACTTAACGCATACAAATTCGTGCATCAGAGACACAGTAGAGATACAGAGAGAATAAGAGAGAATCGTAATCTATATTAATCCCAAAATGGGAAACAAAGGAAAACATGAAATGTGAGAAAATTTTGCGCGACACCGTACTCGCTTTACCTGTAATATTTCGTAATATTCAAAGCGACACAGTATCGTTTTAAAAACCAAAAATTCCTGCGTAAAATAAACGCACCCTGAATGGCTAAGTTTCCATCCACGGCTCCTTTGACATTTTTTATTCCCAAGAAGCGTAGAATTAACCATCAAATTCTAATTCAAGTAAAACCTTGCGATAACTTTTTTTTCACAAAGATTTTTACCAATTCCAAGAGATAGAATACATCTGTGACAGCCAAGATCAAAATAATTCTTTAGATCCTGTACACTAAGAACAAAAAAAGAAAAAAAAATGACGTTCGATACGAGGGAAAATCGAATAAATGTCGGATTGGAAGGATAACGAAGTATGCGCGAGGAGGACGTTGGTGCAGCGTCGATAAAAGTGCACTCATCGTTTAACCGTGGTGGGGAGCGGTTGCGTAACGTCCCACTAATCGCAACGCATACACAGTACATAAATATGTCAGGAGGAGCCACGCGATACATCAACCATATCGGCATACGGGGTTCGAGGACGAGCGCGTACGTAGCTACATACCGCATCAACGGGCTACACCCCGTATCATTCATGATTTACACCTGCCTGCTTCCTGGAGAGAAAGAGAGAGAGAG
>JAITYT010000140.1:99351-142949 GCA_025433975.1 Liostenogaster flavolineata
TCAGTAAAGACTGTAGCTTGGAATTTGTTGCATATTAATTGGATAAATTTAAAGACATCGAAATCCGTAATCGAATCTTTTCTATTAGTTTTCAAATATATTTTAGAAGCAAAATTTTAAAAAAAGGTCAAAAACGATAAGGAGAAGGACAAGTTGAAAAAACTTGGTCCTGAACCATCCAACTGTACTTCCACTAACTTCTCGTTCGATTTATTCTTTTTCACGAGACCACTGTGTCTAGGTACGTCCGAAAAACGCACGAGGCATTTAAAAAGGACGATAATTGATTGTTCTTCGACGATACCACCTTGACTCGTTTCTATTAAGTCTACCGAAATGTTCTGTCATTTTTGAATGAAAAGAATCCTATACGTTTTCGATAGATTAATTAATATTAGGTTTACCGGAAAGTTCTGTCCATTTTGAATGAAAAAAAAAAACTAATATATTTTCGACAGATTTATTAATATTTACTAGACAATATAATTTCCATCATTACTAACCACCTCTTCACGTATATATCGAGCACATACGTAGAAATACAATGGTCGAAGCAGTCAATGTTGAAGTTTGTAATGACATTATGTGACGGAACTTTCTGGTAAACCCAATACTTACAAAAGGGACAGCTACGCTGCGAATTCGTATTCGTAATTAACGATCGATACCGTTAAAAAAGTGTTAATGGCAAAAGAAGAGCTCGGTTAGGCTCGATCTGTGCTTGTTCGGTCTTGGAGGAAGGAATTTTCCGGCGAGAAGTAAGAAAACGAAAGGAAAAGGAGGCAAGGAAGAGAAATTGAGAAAAAGGAGGCCAACGCATTGATATTCGAACAATTACTTTCGCGGATTCCAGGATTTCGCGTGGAAAATTTCCGGTGGCCTGTCATTACATCGAAACTTTTCTAAAGGTCCGATAATGATCCTAAAGCTCAGGGAGGAGCGTCTATTCTAGCGGGTACTCTCCCTGGTCTTTCGCTTCTTCCTCTTGGCTCGACTATCGATCGAGCCGCAACAAGAGCCGCGGAAACAAGAAGAAGAGGAAAGGCAGAGGGGAAGGGACGAGGAAGGACAAGGCGAAAGATTCGACGAAAGAGAAACGAAGTACGTAGCCGATTTTTGAAGCAACGCCACCATTTAATAAATAATTTCTGTCGATGTGTTGAAATTCGCTCTTCTCCTAACGACGAGACTTTGCTCGAAGCCATAGATGAGACGTCGTTGTGTCTCAAGAGAAGACAAAAATGCAAGAGAAGAAAAGAAAAACAGAAGTAACAAGTAAGGACGAAGCTTCGACGAAAGAGGAACGGAACGAGGAGTTGATTTTTCAAAGCGACGCCATCATTAAATAAATAATTTCAGTCGATGTATCGAAACTAGTCGATGTACAGAAAATCTTAATCACCGTTCAAGCGGTTGAATTTAACCGTCGATCGATACGAAGAAAAGTGTCGATCTTGTCGTCTAGACCAACAAACGGCCTTTTCCTCGCCGTAGACCAGGCTTCGTCGAAGTGCTAATTACATCCCGCTCGTGCCTTTCAATTAACCGAGCTCCAGGAACCGCGATTCGATTAGCTCTTTACGAAACAACTAGTTGACGACGACGCCGTTGCGGGACGTTCGCTTTCTTAACTTCCGTTAACATCTATTTTTATCGTCCTTTGGAATTTTCCGAATTTTGTCCAAGTAAGCAGCCTGCATTCGCGTGTTCGATTTTTATACGTCTTCGACTTCGCACACTCAAAGGTCGAAAATAATTTATTTCACGACATTTCTTCGACGTTGATTTCGATCGTTGCACGTTATTTTGTACAAGAGAAAGAGAAAGGCAGTAAGATACATAGGGAGAAAGGAAAAGAATGGAAAAATAAAAATGACGAAAGGGAAAAGGAAGAAGAACAAAAGAACCTAGAATAAATTAGGGATGACAATCAACTGTGTTACTGCAATTAATCGTATCAATACTTACGTGTATTTAACCTGTTAACTGATTAGTTTTATTTTTAAAGTACTCTTCCACGTGCTCGATCAATTAAAATAAAATATAATAATTATTATTATTCCTTTATAGTATACTTTATAGTATAATTATTTTTTGAACTTTTAAAAATAGCGTAAGCAGTTAGGTGGTTAATAGGAGAAAGATGACAGGAGGATCAAGAAATGTCGATGATCCGTCACTGTCGCTTCCTTTTTTAGGTATTTAGATCCACGAGCGTTGTTTCTTCGAGTGTAGGAATCCTTTATGAGAATCTTCTACGTTCCGAGACGTTCGACATGCAGCGTCACGCTTCTTAAAATTTTATTGCACCCGTTAAGCGTCACGCTTTGTATCCTTCGACGTATTAACGACGGACAAGGAGACGCCTCGATTTTACGTGGATACAAGTTAAGAATACCGAGGATTTATCGAAATAATTTCTTTTACATTAAGCTACTGCTGTACATCGTTCAAAAATTATTATGACTACTTCTTGGTTTCAAACATTATCGAATCAATGAAAATTGTTCGAAGCAAATTAGTGTAAAATTGCAGCCTTTCGTCGAAAGATAAACGATTCTTATGGACGAACAATGGGATTCGACAATCACGAAGAAAAGAGAGAAAGAGAGGGCGATCTTAATAGGTTTCGAAACGAGTTTTTGAAATAAAGGGCTATAAGACAATTCGAATTAATCCTTTGACGATGAAAGCCGTATAAACGGCGGTCTTAACGGCCTGCGAAAATATCGCCTGCACGTTGAACTCACACGCCTACCGTAGAAATAGCCGATAATCCGCGTGGAACCTATCTACACTCTCGAAAGATGAAAAATTACTGGAAAAAAGACAGCAGAGAATTTACAAATTCTCGAAAGTTTTTTGTTCAAAGCACGTTCTAAGCTAAATATTCAAGAGCTGATGTTTCGTTCAAGGCAGCGAAGTTGATGTCACCAGTCAATCCCACGAACTTGAACAGATTGTGAACAGGAAGGTGTACAAGGAATTAAAGAAGGGAGGGGAAAAAAGCAGAACAAAAAACGAAGCAATGTAGGAGATCTTGACCATAAGAATGGATAGGGAATACTCCCTATCGAAACTTATGTAACCCCATAAGCGCGATAAGAAACGTGTCTTACTTTCGATCTACAAAGATCTATCCTATAACATTCAAATATTTATTCTTCTTCGTCATATTCGAGTAACTGTTCGCGTTATAGATTATTTTTAATTACACACGGTCTAAAGGAGGAGGCAAGAGAAGCTTTAGATGACGCCTGTCGCCGTTACGTCATTGTCGAAGGGATGCGAATTACATATATATATTGGTTAGCGAATTTTGGACTCTGTAGTCTCTGTTTGCGTTTGGATAAAACTGATGGCTACTTTTTTGTTCGAACAGAGTCAAACCTAGCTTCTATACGTACTCGTCTGCCATAGTGGATTTAAAATATCGTCCTACGTAAGGTAATTTTGACTATTCTTGACTATTTTGGAATTATATTGAACGACCTTGAAACCATAAATGTTAACTAATTTCAAATGACTTCAATTTTCATAAATTCTCTGTATTCTATTCGAACTAGTGATTCGAGCCATTTGGTTCGGGATAATTTTGGGCCTGTATTCAGAGACATCGAGAACCATACAACAATTAGCGCCAAAGGTCAATTGGTATATTTGTCTGGTTTTTCGTAATTTGGCCCCGCGGTACGTCAACTTGTCCGAAAAAAAGCAAAACGTCTACGCTTGATTCGACAGATCTAGGCGGCATTCTCCGGCACGAATGGCTGACAACGGATACCCTCCGTCGCTGGAATCCTCGAATTACGAATAGTTCGAACAAGGGAAGACCGGTAATTGAAAGTCCAACTACGAGGTGCCGGTTCTCACCTAGTGCGCAACTGCTCTGCAGGATCAATCCTTACGAACCCACCACTTCGTGTCTTAGGTAAGATCGAGGCCAGCTTCCATGTTGCGACCTCTTCATCATCCTCGAAGTTAACGTAACATTCAGACGGAGACCGTGAGGTTAAAGTTGACATCCGTAACGAAGTGGTTAGTACGTCGGAGATATCGAACCGTTTCCTCGTAAGTTTATGACGGTTGCTGGATGTTTCTCTGATAATTGATTTACCGATGTTAGTACGATTCACGTCTTCGATCGATTTGAAACGCGTGAAAGGAAATTCAAATTATAAGCCAGTGGAGCGAGCTACGAGAGATACGATTTTTAAACCAGAAACTTCCTTGCTTATATTCGAGTGTTTATCGAGTGTTTGCTGCTAATAGCTTGAAAAGGGAATTTTGATCATTGTCAAAATATTTTTCGACAAATATTTGCAGTTACGTAATCCCCGCGATAGTCATAAAGGGAATTCGATTATCAAATTTGACTTTATATTTATTTCAATGGTCTCCGCAAACGTGACAACTTCAATGGCTTTGGCCCATCTCGTGATAGAAGAATTTCTACCACTGATGGCTTGCGAATTTAGTAAGTGAAATAATCCATTGGCAAATTCGGTAAAGTGTCGAGGCTAAATTCCGCGACGAGGACGACTTTATTGATTAACTATGACGCAATAGTCGATCGATCGATCGACGGAATAAAAAAAGAAGAACAAAGATCCTGAAACGAACATTTTTATTATTTCGAATCTCCCTCAATGTATGCGATCGAACAACAAAATCGCAGCTCAAGCCGCATCGCAAATAATTTGAATAATTAGACGGTGGTTCTTCCTGCGAATTGATAGTTCGTAAAATTAGCAGATGAAATAATTCTTCCACAGATTTGATAAGACGCCGAGACAAAATTGCGCGACGAGTATGACTTCTTCGATTAGCCGCACCGCAATCAAATTAATTTATCGGAAAAGGCAATGCTATGCGAATGCAATGGTCGATCAATCGAGAGGAGGAAGAAGGATGTCCGAAATGGAAATTTTTATTTCGTCGAGTCTCGCTCAACGTATGCAGTCGAACAACGAAATAGCAATTCGAGCTTCATCGCGAATAATTAGGTTGATAAGACGGTAGTCCTTGCTGCGACGAAATCTCGAGAATTCATCTTTTCCTCGAACGCGAAGCGAACTTGCAATCGACAAACGCATTTTCGTATTCGTTTAACGACTGGTCCACTACAGGATAATAACGCATTATGATGGAAAAAGGGAAATGTATCTCGCGTATAATGCTGCGAGACTTACGCGTACACGTTCGGAATACATACGAACACCAACAAAGAGGAGAAGAGCATGGAAGAGAGTAGACGTATATAATACAATAGAATGGAAGTCGCGTTTATCGCGAGCACGATAATACGAAGCACCGCGTCCCTTCGTCGGTTTCCTCGATTTTCTCGCTTTTCTCGTGCTTCCAAACGAAACTGGATGAATTCGTTTCGAAACGTATTATGGGCACGTTAGTCTTCTTTTTCTTCCTCTCCTTGTCGCTCTTTGTCTTATTCTTCTTGTCAATCATTCACCTTCTTCTTATTATTCTTGTTATTAATTCTTCTTTTCCTTCTTATTGCTATTATTCTTCATCTCCTTCTTCCTCACAAAGAGCAAGCGCCATTTTCGAGCGGCACTGCCGCGTTTCTCCTCTACCTTTCCCCTCTATTATCGCCCCTGCGAACAACGTTGTGTTATTCAGGAGTAGAATTTTTTGTTAGATCGCTACACGCCGAAGGACGTACACACGGACAAACGAGCGTCCGCGGATCGATATGCACGGGTTAACCACCACTCGCGTCACTTCCACGCACGTACGTGGCCGCACTCGCAGCCATGGACATAAAATGCATAAGTGCAAGCATATGTGCATAAATGCGTACGTGCATACGTATATACATATATACATACATTCCTGCATCCGTACGTCCATGCATATATATATAATTATAATACATAATATTAATATAAATATATTTTATAATAATTATATTATATTATATTATAGAATATATATATATAATTTATATATTAATATATTATATATACATATTCGTGCATGCGTACGTGAATGCATACATACATATCTACATGTAAACACGTATCTATGTATATACACACACATTCCTGCATGCATATGCCCATCCATATATACACTCATTCGTACACACATACGTCCATACATACGAGTATATACGTATATTCGCGCATACCTACATGAATGCGAACGTGGATGCGTACGCGGATGTGTACGCGGTGGATTCGTTTCAGCCATTACCAGCAGATACCGCGGCGCCCGCAGTCAACGTTGATTATTCGTTCCTTTCGTAATTTTCAGTGAAGAGCTCTCTCCCCTGCGATGCGACGCTCGAAACACGAAATCGCGTCATCGTCGAGCCTGAGAGGATACGCGATCCTGCCTTGATCGCGTCTGAAAAGCGTACGTAGCTTTCCTATCGTCGCTCTTTACGAGCGATTGCCCATGCTCGCAGTCGCACCGCTGCGTTTCGTTTGTTCAAACGCAGTCAAACTACGTCGAAAACGAAAATTGTTGCAACAGGGTTGTCCTTTCGTTTCGAAATCAATTTGACTTCGTTTGGGAGATTACAATATTTTTACGTGACATTTTTCGGTCAGGTTTGTTCACGAGAAGACGGCGTTCAAACTTCTGGAATCAATGAATTTAATTCGTCAAATTTAAAGTTCTTTTTGATATGCAAGACTTTCTGAAAAAAAACGATTTTTCGATCAAAGAAGCTGAATATCAAATTTATTACCTATTGGAAAAAATAGATGAAAATATAGAAAAAAAGAAAACAAAACATGATTATTGGTTCGATTTTTTTCACGAATTTGCAAATCTTCAAATTCACGAAATCTTCTCGTGAATTCGAAGGACTATTCTATTAATCTTTTTTAATTCGAACGCATTCGTTTAACCCAACGATTCCATCGACCAATGACGGGCGATTGCCAGGAGGCGACCCGACAAGCGAAGACAAACCTTTTTTGATCCTCGATCCTGCGCGCAATCAAACCACACCACGTCCTGCACTCGAATCAATGAATCCTATTCGTCTTGTTTATAGTTCTTTTTGAAACGCGAACGAAACGACGACGCTCTCAAAACAACATTCCAACTGACATGGAATTCGTTACTTACGCACGCGGAGAAAAAGAAAAAGAAAAAAAAGTCGCGATCACGAGTTCGGTTTTTCTCATGAATACGGCGAACTTCTAAAATCTTTTCTTATCGTAATACGAACCTTTGCGTTCAATTTAACGACTTTACGATTCGACGATACGCGATTTTTAGGAAACGATTCGACAAATAAAGACGGACCATTCCGATCCTTGTTGCCGCGCACAGTCAAACCATACCACGTTCTACGCTCGAGTCGAGCGACGAATTATTACTAGGCGGGAGTTCCATAAGGACAACAAACAGCCGGACTAGCGTTATCGTTATCGTCGTCTCGAAACACGAGCGATACACGAAGGCCCTTCTGAATACCTTCTTCCTCATTTACGACTCGGAAGATATACGCCTCGGTGCACGGCTACGCGAAATAACTGTGGAATTTCGCGAGTGACGCCGTAATGGCTCGTGTGTCACGCGTACGCTCGGTACGTACAATCTCGCAGCGATCGACGCGATAACTCAACGGCATGCTTCCATTCTAATAATCGGTGTTGCCATCCTTAACACTGAATCTACCAGCAGTGGTCAAATCGACCGTTTTCAAATTTTTGTACAACTTTTACACACTGGCTTGGGGAAAAAATATTGCGGATTTTTATGCTCCGATAGCTTCAGGGTCGCATATCTCTGGAAATGTCCATCGCATCGTATTGTACTCGTGTCAATAGCAACTATAATAAGTGGACTTCACGATTTGGAAAAAGATGAAAGAAGAGATATTTAATTTTTCGCTGTTCTAAAGCTGATGGAATTATTCATAAGATGCGGAAGATACGTAACAACAGATAATTTTTTTACGAGTGTATCACTAGTCTCAAAGCTACTTCCAAAAAGGCTATAATTGTTGGTATAATCCATGGAAATAAACAAGAATTGCCAGTTAACTAAAGAACGATAAGATAGAATACCTTTGTTTTCAACCGAAGCGTATCAATCAAATCTTACAGTGTATAAAAGCAAACGAATAAAAAAAGTGCTTGCGTTAAGTTCCGTGCATAAATCGATAGAAATCGATAAAAGTAACAAATCTATACCAGAAGCTAATAGATTTTATAATCATATAAAATTTGGGCAAGGAAATACAATGTGAAGTCGGAAACTTGCAGGTACTTTTCAACATTTTGAACTTAGTCGGAATAAATGCCTGAGTTTTGTATAAACAACGGGTGAAAATATTTTAAAGCAGGAGTTCTTTGCCCAATTAGTTACAGAACTGGAGCGCTGTGTATCACGAATCACAGGAAGAAAAACTTGTACTAAAACCATCAACAAGTTTAGATTCATATGTACAAGAAACTTGTCAAGTAAAATATTGTAAAGGATAAAAAACTACGAAAATCTGTTGGGGATGCGAAACATATGTGCGTGGCAAATGTACATTTGAGAATAAAATAATTTGTAAAACATGCAGTAAAATCGGATAAAATATATATATCTATATGAATAAAAGTTTAATATTATTTTTTTTATAAATAATGTTAGATTTGCATAACGTTAAGTTTGGTTTATTAATTAGACAAATTGAAACCTAATCTTTCAGAATTATGTTATATAGAAAAATTGAAATTTTGGTTTTCTAAGTTTATAATTGAAACTGTATAAAAATAAATTTGAATTAAATTTTATGAAACTTCTTCGTTCAATATACATTCAGTAATAAATTAACCATTATTTGCGATAAATCATAAAATCGATGACTTTTTCAATCGCCTATCATTTTGACCACACACGATAGGAATAGGTATACATAAACTGTCAGTAAGTTTAGTGCTGGCCATGTTTTCCTACAGTATTTTTTATGTACGATCGAGAGTTCATCGATTTTTAACCCATTGGCTTAATATATATTCTTTAAATAATCTCTTTAACCTGGATAACAACATGTTTCATTAAAATTTTGCAATTAAAAAACATTATTTATTTCAGAGAATAATTATGCAATTATTAAGGAATTGAATTATTTAATTAATTATTTAATTAAGTAACTATAAGTATTGGAAGATAGCATTGCATGAGACTGTTGAATCGCCGTCTCTTTAAGACAATAAGTTAATTTATCGTCTGAAATCACTCTAATCCTTCCAATAGAACGAAATGTCAGTTATCCTAATACGCATGGCGTATTGTATAACAATTCTTGTGTAACAGAATTAAACAGACGATTTTCTACGTTACGTTTAAAAAAAAATCACACGTTGATTGATTCGATAAAAAAGATCAAACGATGTGATAAGTTCGTTAAAAATCATCGTAACTCAACTCATAATTTTTAGTCGACAGTTGTCAAAATAAAATCTAGTTAGTGGCTCGATATCGCGAATGAAGACTAATCTCCACAGACAATCTATACAAAACTCTCGTCACCTTTGTTTGACATATACTCGATCCTAATGATGCCTCCAAACACATGGATTTCGATGTTTCATGTAATCCGCCTATTCTCCGTTTCTGACAAGCTTTTTAACTTGATCTGACACCAGAACGTCGCATGTACGCTCCATCGATATTGACGAGCCACGCGAATTTCGAACAGTTCATTGAGGTGAATTGAGTATCGTGGAATTGGAATTTTATGGTAGGCTGTTCCATTGTAAAAATTTGTGGAGGAAAAAACGACGACTAAAATATGCTGATATCACGATATTCGTTCTTCGAGAAAAATAAGTCCATCCTCCGAGGTATCTTCCTTTCGTCGTGATTCGTCGTTACTAATTTACGATGATGGAAGGAAATCCGCAAGTAAATCGTTTCCCCCAAAATATTCGACGAAGTTTCCAATATCCCTGAGTTTATCGATAAACGAAAGAATCTTGTCAAAGTTTCGCTCCGCGTATTGAGGTCCTGGAAATACGTTAGAATAAAAGCGATCCTTGCATTGTCGCGAAGAAGATAGCGCCTTCCATCACCCCGACATATCACGGTTTTGGCATTCGATTTTGCCCTCAATTCTGGAAACACGCACAGTGGTTGTCAACATTTAGTCCATGAATTTTTACGAAATCTCTTTTCGTAGGTATTTCGGTTTTCGTATCGTCGAAATAAACAAAGGAAGTGAAGTAAAATAACTCGAGTAAAATTAGAGGAGTAAAATTAGTCCGTCGAGTGCGGCTCTTCCTGTTATCCAATTTTTCAAATCGCGATTATATAAAAAAAAAAGGAAGATTTGCTAAAAATGTGATTACTAACGTCGCTGCTGGATGCACTCTGTCATCTACAGAATTACAGTCCAACACACGACAATTTCCACTTATTGTGGAATGCGAAACGCGTCAGCGCATAATCATTATCAACCGGACAACGAACATGTTAGAAAGTTTAAAACGTCCGATGGAAAAGCGACAGGCGAATCGTGTTAACGCAAATTGCATTGTAGAATTGGTGAACATTAGTCAACGTCGTTGTATCATTTCCACGCGATAAATCGAGATACTGTGAATTCGTGTAAAGTATGATTCGAGTCAGAATTAGACTGGGAAGAATTTACGATGCTCGTAAAGAAATACGAGTCCTCTCGATATGCAATGCGAGTCAACGAGCTGTCATTGGATGAAACTCGTACTACTGTTACTTTTTCCTCGATTGAGGTTTGAAAATTCTTCGTGCTTTAAATCGTGATAATTCGAGCGACGAAAGGATCGAGATAATAACACAGAACATTCGATGTTCAGGCGGCAGACGAATCGTTAACACGATTGTGTTTTAAAAGTAGAGTAAATCGAGACACTGCAAAACCGTGTTAATTAAATTGCAATTGTCGAACAATTGCGAATAGAATGAAATTCAAAAGCGAAGTAGATTATTATCAAACGCAACGATGGAAATTTATTATGGAAATAACTACGATGAAAGGCGTTTGTAATCGTCGATTTCTGAACGAAGGTGCAACGATTCCGCGATATTTGAAACGTGGTAATTCGAGCGAACGGCATGGCATCGACGCAGCTGTTGCAAACACCATAATTGAAAGTAGCGCGTTTCGAGACACCTACGAGACTCGAGTCAGCCGATGTGCGATTCACGAGACCGTACGAAAATTTGAATACGTCGCTAACGAGTTCTTCCTCAACCGGCGGAATGGGCTGGCGATCCGTGGATTACTCGGTGTCGGGATTGCCTTGCTGTCTCATCGAAGCGCGTTACCTCGTCTGACATGTACGTATGCATCTACGAACGTTTATATGTTTGTACGTACGTATGTATATATATATATGTACACCAAACGTAAAAAGTATTGGGATTTCTCGAAATTGAACGCGGTATTGGGATGCCCAGAAATTGCACACGATTTTGTTGCTTTGATGGTCGCAAGCAGTCTCACAGCGCGTATCGTAGCAGTACGAACGCATGTTTGCTGCATCATAGTTAATTTACTATTGGTTAGCAACGACCTCGTTTCGTTTAGCGCTAAAATTTATTGAAACATATAACCCGCGTTAAGCGAAGTCTTACTGTGTGTATGTATGTATGTATGCATGCATCTGTGTATTTATGCACGTAAGTATAAATGTCGTTCTTCTCGTAACAAAACGATTATTTCTACGCGTCGGAGTCGCATCCGTCTCGTCTCCTTTTGAAAATTGATGTCAGACGACACCTACAAAACTTTCCATTGTCTCTTGATTTCGCGGTAGATGCGATCGTTCCAGTTACCAATGCGAACCCACTGCTTCTCTTGCTCTTACAATTTCTGTAACTATTTCGTAACTATTGGGTCGATAAGAGAATAATTAATCGGTTTTTAATTCGATATTGAGTTAAAAACTTGAATAAAACTCAATTTTTTATTCAAGAAGGAACTTCGATCAATTCTATATTTTTTATTTTGTTCGATGAACTTTTGCTACCTTTCGTGTAACTTCAAGATTTGTGATCGTAACATTGATAGTTCATGTAAAAAAAAAAACATAAAGCCATCGTATTTGTTAAAATCAAAATTATTTTATTGACAACCGATAAATTGCCTGGAAAAGTAGATGGCTTAAAATAAGATGACAAAGATTTCTTTTGGACATTGCAAGCCGAGACCCGATTCGGCCGAACGATCGGATACTTTTTACAAATGCGAAGCATTAAATCGATCGTTAGCGTCTCGAAGGACACGACCGTAGATCTGTAGATCAGTTGAAAGTAACTCGGCCGTGCCGAGTGGACCGGAAATACGATAGCACTTTTATGAAAATGTTATTTCGAGTTACGAGTAAGAGTTCGTCCAGCACACCGATCGTAAGTAGCGACCGCATCGATACGAGTCTGACTATCGAAGGCTTAATTAAAGTCACAGTCGAGGAATTTCTTATCCAAATACTCACAATGCGATCGACTCGATGCTTTTATCCGTTTCTATTACAATGAGCTACGATACAACATTTTTTTCCATTGTGGCAAGACGAACTTCACGTATTCTTTAATCTCGACCTACCTTACTTTTTCACTTCCCCTCCTAACTATCTCAGCATCAAGAAATACTTCGTTTCCTCCTTGTCCCTTCGAGTTCAACTTTCTACACTCAATAATATTTTTCCAACATGGAAGAAGTTCTTAGAACTGACTTAATCCATTGACTTACGAATTTTTCTCGATTTTCACCCCTAAAATTATCATTTTTCCCCTATAAATCCATATATTAAAAAATATTTTATAACTCATAGGTTTTGCGATGCTTTTGTGAAAATTGGAAATAAAAAATGAAAAACTTAGGAAAAAGCTAAGCGAGAGACCGGCGAATCGTCGTCTTTGCAAGCGAAAACCTTTGTTAGGTGACCGGAGAATCACCGGATTTGTAAGATAATGGATTAAAATAATTTCGCATTTCAAAGTAACGCGTATGACTATTATATTTCAATATAACATCTATTTAAATATTATATTTATCGTATTGTTGCGACGGCACTATCGATAACCGTGACGTTGGGTCGAGAAGAGGTTCACTTGAAGGCAATGATAGACCGAACGGGTGTCACAACGAAGAAACAGACAAGAGAGTCGTTCTTAGACTGTCAATGAAAATAGAGGTGTTTCCTTGCACAGAGAGATTGTTATCGTTATTGTTAAAAGACCTTATTCGTTTCAATTGGCGTCACCTTATTCGGAATTCCGGCTGAACGATCGCGTGCGCAACAGTATCTTAAAAAGAGGAAATTCGTTGAACGTTAAGCTATATATTTTAGTTTCACGTGGTATTTTATAAAACAATTGCCAAGATGCGTCCTCGGCTTATTGGAGTATACAAGCAGGATTTTTGATCTACTACAATCGCTCCGTCGTAACTTTTTTTCTAATACGAAATCAACATTCTATTTTATCTGAAGTTTACTCAAAGATGCATAGATTTTATTAAAAAATATTCAAAGAAAACAAAGCCACGTTTGATATATTATTTAAGCAAACTAATATATTAACACCGTCGAGTTCGGCAGAAAATAGCATTAATTTCATTAATTGAAATAAACTTTCTAACTCTAATAGTTTTAACAAAATAAACTTTCGTTCCAATTTTAAGGGCGGTTTTCATCCTTCAAGTGCGAGTATTTTCAGAACAAAATACGTGCAAAATATTTAAATAAGAGCTATATTATAAGTAAGTTTCGTCAAAATCGGCAGACGAATCAAATAGAAATGATTGTTGGTGCACACCCCATAGAGATACCCCTCGAGTTTAAAGAGTTAAATTTCGGCCAATGACAGAAAGATACGTCCGTTTTTAGCAGATGTTTTGTCTTGCTCTCGCTTGAGAAAGGCTGTCGCCATCAGTTTTTAAGGTTAATGGGAAGATCGTGGAATTACTTTTCCTTAACTTCAATTCTTCGTTCGCAATAAGATAGAGCGGGACGCGCGGGTGACATTCGGGTAATCGTGTCCGAAGATCGTCGAGATGCAAAGAGAAAACGATAGGATGGCACATTTTTAACGCTTTAATTAGATAATCTCGGTTTTATTGCCGCGAGATGGGAACAGGGCCAAGCATTTGTCGCACTTGGTGTGCGACGTTCAACGCAGGGGCCTCCTAAATCGCATTTGCCGAGACCGAAGGTAGGGAAAATCGTTCGTATAAATTCTTCGTCGCGAATTAAGAAGACTGAAACGTCGAGAGTTTGATGAAAATTTTTCTGCATCATTTTTCCCGTTATTTAATTTGCCAAAATCTCCTCTTTGAAGATCATACCTTATTTTAGATCAGATTCTATTATCTATTTACAATCTATCGATGCGAAAGGCCTCCTTTCTTTCGCGATTCTTATATTGAGTTGACAAGAAAGTAATCTTGGTATTCAGAAATAGATCGCGCTATTTTTTTCCAATGAATGTTGTCAATGTTACGATTATGAATCGTGAGGTTTTCAGAAAGATGACAAAAGGTCGCCAAACAAAATGGAAGATATTAACGATACAATATAATCAATATATAATATATATAATTGATTATAGAGTTCATTTTTTGTATAAAAAATTCAGTTTTATTTCACGCTTAAGACCTAAAATTACTTTCTCGCAAACTCAATACTTTCTAGTTATATTTCGCGTTACAATCGTACGTTTTGTGGTGGTAAAACGGGTAATCATGAATGTGCATTCCTTTTGAATACGAAATAAGACAACGGATTTACGCGGTACTTGAGAAGGTCCGACATAACTTTAACTCACGAAGCAAGTACGACGTAGTTCCTTCGAATTTGCTTCGCGTGAAACAAAACCGCTCGAAGTATTCACCGTCGATGTGACGTTAACATCGCAGTTGAGTCAGAAGAAAAAACATTTATCCGCATTTCTGGACGAAGAAATGGCACCAGACGCTTAAAGACGTTTCCAATCGCGAATTAATCGAATAACCGTGGAAAAACAATATCCTATTACAGATCGAGAGTATCGACGAATACATGTCGATTTGTAATAAGTGACAAACCTATAACAGAAGCGATCGTAGTCCATTCCTTAAAATCGACGATCCCTTTACTCGCGGATTTTGCGAAATAGCTCTGGTTGTCCCTGAACGGCAAAGGAAAAGAACAAAATCGCGCTGGTGTGTTTGCGTGTGCTTGTGTATGCCAGAAGAAAAGGAAACGAGGAAGGCGTGGGTGAGGGGAAGCAGTAAGGGTGAGGCTGAGGGGCAGAAACGAAGACTTGTTTTCCGTCCAGTGGCATTGAATGCGAAGCTATCTGCCCGTTCTTTCGGAAAAAGCCCGCTTGACACCGTCTATTGGAACATAAAAATGCGCCATTGTCAAGGTTCCTATTTTCGTAACTAGCGAACGACATCGATCTACGGACTGAAACAACAACGACGCGAATCCTTAGCCCGAAGTACTTTAATTTTAAAGATCGAAGGTTCGATTTCTCTCTTCCTAGCAGATCCACGACAATTCACAATTTCGACAGGATGAGCGAAATAATTCCCTTTTTTCCTTTCTTCGGTTGATTGGCGTCCATGACGATAAACTAATTACTACTCAAGACGATAAAAAGAAAGTAAGAGAAACGAAGAACTGTTTTTTTGTCTGGTGATATTAAATGTAGAGCTATTTGCTCGTTTTATCAGGAAAAGCTTGCTTCACACCGTCTATTGGAACATAAAAATGTGCCATTGCGAAGGTTCCAATTTCGTGACTAGCGAAAGATATCGATCTAAGGGTTGAAAAAACAACGACGCGAATCCCCAGCCTAGAGTACTTCAATTTTAAAGATCGAAGGGTCGACTTCTCCCCTCTTTCTTCGCTCCTAACAAATTCACGACAATTTCAACAGGACGTGCGAAATAATTTGATATATCCTCTTCTTAAATTATTCGGTATCCATGACGATAAACTAATTACTCGAGACGATATCAGGGAAGTTCGAGATTGCACGACAGTTTACCGTCGAAGCGTTGGACAACACCAAGCTTCGTTGCTTCCTACGTTCGTAACTTCGTAATCGCATGTTGGACGATATTCGTACATGTAGATAGTGGACGTTGCTCGTTACATTGAACCCCACTCAACATCATTGAGAGAAAAGCCAAAAAATATTGAGAAATATTTTGGATCGCACACGGAGAGAATATTCTCGTCGAAAATCGATTTTCATCTATCCTCCAATTTTTGTCAATTCTCCAATTTTCGTCGGTTCTTTGATTTTCTTTGTTGCAACGCTTTTCGTTCGTTCCCCGATTTTTATCGATCCTTCAATTTTCGTCCGTTCTTCGATTTTCGTCGGCACTCACTCTGGAAGTAATTAATCGCGCGATCGCGCCGAAGCAGCCCAAAGGACGAAGGCACTTCGACCATGGCCCACTTATCGGAACCGCTCGAACCCAGGCGAGATTCGGCCACTATCGACTGAGAAGGAAGATTGAATAACTCGCGATTTGGATGGACGAGTCCAACCTAAATCGTCCGTGATTTCAAGATCGAATCAGTCGATTTAAAAAGCACCGATGGGTTCGTTTATTCTCCGTTCTTCGTTTAAGTCACTGATGAACGTAAAATCGACGAAAATCCACGAGGAGACCGCAACTATTCGTTAGAAATTTAAAAGCGTGATCGAATCAAACTCCTCGCGTAACCGATGTCCTTCGAAAAAGCTTCGAAATTCCCATGGACTTACTTTTTACTTGGTTCACTTTTTTTCTCCGGCTTGTGGAAGGTTCGACCGTAGGAGCGTTGACACGTAAGAAGATCGACGCGCGTGAATCGCCATCTCCGGCACGCGGAGTGAAATCCAGATTAAAACGAAGCTTTCTGCGATGCGCTCGAGGCGCAACCGGTGATATTTCGTGCAGAAACAAAGGAAGCGTCTTACCGCGCTCGTATCGCACGTTTAAAAAAGGAAGAGATAAAACTTCGCTATTGCTCCGCGTTTCCATATTTTCCCTGTTAAAAAGATACGTTGCGTCGATCCCGCGGTAAGAGTAATGAATCGTCTTATTTTAAAAGGCGATATACGAGAGGAGGTGAAAGGAAGAAAAGTGGAGGAAAAAGTGGAGCTTCCTTTGTTCGTTTTGCGACTAGAAATTTGATCGGTAACGATGGAGTGATTGCCTAAGCTCTCACGACGGCGGTTTGTACGAGATGAATAAATTATGAATGAATGATTTGAACGATTTATTGACTTGAATGACTGAATGATCGAATGATTAAATGATTTGAGTAAATAAATAATTTGAATGACTGATTGTGCGAGATGAATGAATTATAAATAAATAAATTGAACGAATGAATGATTTGAATGAATCCTGGAGATACAGGATAACCATATATACCCCGCAGGGGGAGGGGGCTAGTGCGGTGCACCGCCTCTTGGGGAGTTGCAACCCCACAGAGTAACCAGCAAATGGTTGACCAATACCAGTAAGTTGTAACGTATGTTATTCATGCTCAATTAGTCTCAGATGAATGAATGTTTATCGAAATGCAGGATAATCTTTGTCCATTGGTCAATTCATAATTCTTTCACTTATTTTCAATGTTTACATACTCGCCCAGATGCAAGTCGTCGGAGACTAGATCCAAAGACAAGATTCATTAGACCACTTATAGATGTAAAATTACTCATTGGGGCCTTGAGAATCTATAATCTCACGAAGGATACTACACCCAACTCTTTTTACACGGTAAATACGTTTCTTAGAAAACCGTGCAAAAAAATCGTGCATATTTATTACGAACTGAATCAAAAAAGCTATCATCAGTAGATATGTCAAATATGTCAAGCACAACTGTCGAGTTAGATTCAAATGAAGAATTTCGTTCGATATTAACGGCCTCGGTTGGTTTTTTCGTATTACAAAGTCTGTTATTAGCGGCTGTTTTTTTGGTTTCGCAAGTTGTTTATATAATTCTTGATATCCAGCTACACAAAACTTAAGATTACGTTGAAATTTTAATGCACGCTGCATGTCAGGATCGTGAGTAAGAAAATGTCGTTCCATACTTGTAGCAAATTTCAAGCCCTCGCGAATTAAATCAGCCGTTAAAAGGAAATAAGAAAATAGAGATAAGGGAAAAAATGATAATAAAATTCGAGTATTTATTGTAACCACCGGATTACAAAGTAAACAAGCCATGAAGTACACCAAGTCACTAACACATGTGTGGATATAAATCGACCGACTTCTGATCACACTGTCAAAATTATAAAACAAGTTTTTTTGGCATTCGTGCTAAAACAAAAAATTCGTGTAGAAAAGTGTATTTGTTCTTATTGATGAACAGTGTTATTTCAAAATCGAGTAAAAGAAAGCCGTGTAAAAAAGAGTTAGGTATATTTAAGTTACAGGCTAAAAACCTGTTACGATTGTTTTCGTTTTAAAGATTACTCTGTACAACATCTCTGATAGTGCTAAAATAAAATCTTTAAAAATCCATCTTGGACCTTTAAAGATATGAAGAGTTTATTTATTCGTGCATCTTGTTTCGAATCATGGTATTCTTTCAACTGAGTTTTAGAGGTGACGTGACGAACACGCTAGTGTTATAGCAGACTTATCATAAGTTAAAATAACGAGGTGATTTGAGTACAAATAAATTGTTCATTTTATTCTGGAAAAACCATCGCGAGCCTAACTATACGTTTATGAATCGGTACAATCAAGACTGCATGTATACTCTTGGTACTCTGAATATCCGAACATCCCTCGTGTTTGATATCGCGTCGGACAGATAATTCATTTATTCGAAAGTATATTTATATCTCCCAACGAGTTATCGTCTTTTACGTAAATCGAAAATATCCGAGAAGCGATTCGATTTTAACTTTAATTTTCCCGATCAATTTAGAAGGCCTCGAACCGCTATTAAAACGCTATTAATTAATCGATCAACGTCTATCGATCGCCTCGTTCCCTTTAACTACGTGATAATTAGCCTCGATCTTAAGTATAATAAAATCTTTCCCGGTTTGCGGAATTATATCGCGAGGAATTCCATTGGTCCGCCTCGAGAATTCCTCGCGGGTCGACGAGGAAATTGCAAATGTTCGATCGAAGTGCGTCACAGTGACCAGCTGAAAAAGCTCGACGGAAAGAAGGAAGAAATCGTGAATTTGACAAATTAGAAGAAACGCGAGGAAACGTAAAATAGACGACGATGATCTCGTCCTCTTTCGTCGTTTCTCTCGCTTCCACACGACTGACGTCAGCACGCCTCGAGATGATCATCGAAGGACAAATTTTGGATTCCTTATTTTCATCAATTTATTACATTTTCTATCGCTTTCGAGCAATCGTATAACATATCGCAACGATGAGTTGTCCACGAGCCTATTTCTAAACAGCATCGAAGCTCGACGATACGTCATCGATCGATCGAGAGATTCCTTTTCAATAACCTCCGATCAATGGAATTTCCCTGTCGTGTAAACGAGGATTTCTTTAAATCTCGTTAACTGCTTTTACTCTCATACCGTAGATTTTGCAGTCACGTAAACCGCAAGATCGTTATTACGTTATTTGAAACGGTTTCTACACTTTTGCTGGCGTTCAAGTTCGAGAATGTTTCCACGAGTTGCTCGCTCCTTCATTCGGCAAGGTGTCAAAGTTTTAAAGCGAATATTGATCCTTCGTGGATGCTCGTCTGCGAAGGATCGTCATTTTTACACTCGTACCTTACAAATATGTATCGTAATAAGCACGTCGAAATGAAACTTCGATTTTTTTCATCGAAAATTAATCATTTAATTCGCAAGAGCGGTAAAAGATATTTTATCAAACGTAATCACCATCGTGTTATGAATCATTTTTCGATTCCTTCGAAATTAATGAAGAAATTTGACAGAACGTTCGGCTGAAATGAAAAATAATAAAGCATTTGCGTAAAGTATAATTGAAATAAAAATTTAATGTTTAATTTTAGTCAAATTTATTTGAATCACAACGATTATAACGATTACAATGATTGCAATGAATACAGCGTCAACGACAATTCGTCACTGTTTAAAGTCGAAGAACTCGCATAGTTTCGTGCAACGTCGAGTGAAGTCACACTAGTCGAAGCCGCAGAACGAAATGTCTGTCGTTGTTCTAGCTTGACACCATGGTGACACCGTTGACCGCCAACTCTTTGCCGAGATGGCAGCTGTCGGTCACGGGTGACCGCTCTGCCAGGGGTCGACAGACGACTCGCTAGAAGAGAATCTAACGATAAGTCTCGTCTTTTCACCGAAGCGATTTTCGAAAAACGACGAATTAAAATCCGTGACGCGATTTATAATGAAACTCGACTACTATTTACGAGTGTATAAAAAAAATATCGAATTAATTCTCGTAGTCGAATTAACTGTCGCAATCTGATCTTGTCGTTTTACGTTGTTTCTTCAAAAAAAAAAAAAGGAAAGGGAAAAGGAAAACGGACGAAATATCAATGTCGAGACATTTAATCGTTTCCTCGCAAATTATCGTTTCTTTTCGCAAATAAATTAGGAATAAAAAATGTGAAATATTCGTACGGTCCATGAAGCTTCCATTGGACTTCCAACACGCGAATTTTGCTAAAAATCGGACGTTTTCTCTCTTCGTGCACGCGTGATGATACGCGACCGATACAGTCGAATACAATTTTTCGAGACTTCCGGTCAAATTTACGAGTGACACGAATCTACATTTTTAATATTATAACGCGAAGATATCGAGCGGAAAATACGATGCCGCAATGTTCGTCTCGTCACTCGCTCGCGTGTCAGGACGAAAGGAGAAAAAAATACGATACGAGAATCGCGCTGACGTTTCGTCAGTTCGGTAACAATGGATATCGAAACGGCGCCCACACATGTACTTTCCGTCGGACGGTTAATATGGAAGAGCAGTACCATGTTCCCAGGCTCATTGTAACGCGAAGTGGAGCTCCTTTGATTTTCATGGAATAACGTACCGACGTTTTCACTCGCTGAAACAAATTCTGTTCCGATTTACGCTCCTACCTTCTAAATGCATTTCTTCGAAATTTATTTCAGAACTTATCTTACTGTTAGCGCTGGAAAATTACGCAAATTGACAAACGTTCTTTCTTCTTAAGTCAGTAATACGTACGATTTGCGCGACGTTGATGCGTTCATTCGAATCCGTTAATTACGATGAAAAGCTTTTTCTATTTTATTTTTTTTTTATTTCAATTGTTCCAGTAGCTCGAGTTTCATTCACCGTGTATTGATTTCTTTCTTTTTTTAAATTTCTTTTTACGCGTAAATATTCGTGGTCTAAATAAATTCAATCGGTAAATATATTAGTCTAATCGTATTTTTTGTCAAATTAAAACCGTTAATTTTATGTACAATATATTTTAATACATATTTTATTTCGAGTCAATGTAATCACTTCTATTTACAAAAATATTTTACGCGACTACATTTTTTCCCCAATTTTAGTACCAAAAAAGATGCTGTAATTAGAGCCATTTGTACCACCGACGGTATAATACATAAACATTTGGTAGCATCAGGATGGCTGCACTACCCGTGTTACAGACCTTCGTGAACGTACTCGATAAATTTCGATACGAGCGAATACGACGTTACTTTTCAGTCCCTCTAATAAATTATCGAATTCACAAATAATCTTTAAGAAACTCAAACAAAACGAAGAACGAAGGTCTTGGAAAAGTAGCAAACGCGTAAGAACCTAAGAAAGTACGAAAGTAAATAGCGATATATTACGACGATAAATAAGAAGCAAGGAACAAGGAATTGTGGTATTCCACTAATAGTCGAAATACCACAATTATCGAGCGACTCGAAAAGTCCTCAAAATCAAGCAAGAGACGTGCCTCTCGCGAAGGGAAGGCACTCTCGACCAAATGATTGGCGATAATCTTATCGTTATCAGTGACTTTTAAAACAAATAAAAGAGAAAGTAAGACGAAAAGAAAAGGAAGAAGGAAAAATATCCGTTATTCGGAGCTCGTGCGACATCGCGTTTCAGTGCGCGATAGCCGATTGTCTCGAGTCTCTCCCACCCTGACTGGCACTTAATAGACGCGCTTTTATCTCTGACAGGCTAAACGGAAACGCGTACGTGGCAGTCTCGACGTAGCAACTCGTAGCGACACAATTTTTATTGTGAACGATTCCGCTCGATACCGCTGTTTCTTCGTCCAAAAAAAGAATATTTTCCCCGCGTTAATTAGCAAAGTTTCTCGATAAAAAGTGACGCGAATAGCGACCAGTCGCAAAAGCGAGTCGGGACAATTAGGGCGAGAATTTTTGCGAAACACCGCGGAAGAACGACAAGGGAGGCGCTGATAAGTCTTTCAAGATCTTTTAGGAGGACAATGGCAAAGAGACTCGCGAACTGGAAAAATCGACGGGCAAAATGTGGACTCGTGGAAAGCAAGGATCGACGCAGAACAAAGATCCATGGAGAACGAGGATCCATGAAGAACGAAGATCTATGGAGAACGAGGAAGCGCAAATCGACACTTTCTCGAGCACTGGAGCTTCCAACACTTTCTTTATTCTGAATCTAAAATTTTCTTGAACTTTTTTTTTCGATGTTGGTAGTGGAAGGTTCGCGGTTCGCGAAATCAAGACATGAAGACTTACGTGACTCGTAAAAAGTGTCCAATAAAGTGAAGGGAACAGTTGACAAGGTGAGATATTGGGTTGGCTAAGTAATTTCGGTTTTTAAGTGCAAAATAAACCTCAATTTTTCGCATATAGGATGAACTCTAATCGAATATATATATTTTCCATTTTGTTTTGTGACGTAACGTTGACAAAAAAATTGTAATTCAAAAAAGAATATTACGCCAGCTATTTATAAAGGCAAAACTCCAAAATTACTCCCTTGCCAATTAAAAAAAGAAAAATGGCTGTCAGACGTACGACTTAAATGTTGCGACATCCAATCAGCAATTCCACCCTCCATTTATTAAACTACCGTCTTATAATCCCTCGAAGCGTACGCGCGTCACCTTGTACTTTATTTTATTGCATAGCAGACGAGATCTACCGCGATATTACAGAAATGTATACAACAATAGTATAGGTCGGTGGGCAACCACGGGAAGTGCGGGTGTGTCCTCGTGGAAGGATTTCAGAGAGCGGTTTAAAGTTTAGAACGAAACCGAGTGATGTCGAAGAAAAGACCGAAAATAACATTCTGCAAGTAACGCAAATTACAACTGTCTTCTAAAATCTGCAAAAGTCAACGACGATTCGTCTCTAATCCGAGTTCAAGCTTCATTGCTTTACGAATGCACAACAACTTATTCTGGATCATAATAAAACATTGTAAGTCAGGTACAGTGCTAAGGTCCATGTACGGCTCACGCGTAGCGTTCGAAGCACGTAGAAGCCAAAACATTACAACTAAAAAATATCAAATTCGGTAGCTTCCTCACGCAAGGGAATGTCGCTCGAAAACCCTGGGATAGCCACTGGGTATTACGGCATCCCTTCCAAGTCTCCCTAACCAAACATTTAAGAGAAAATGCGCAAAGCACACGATAGATCATTCCGTTTTTCTCATCTTTAGCAATCAGTTATTCGTCCATCGTTTCCTCGAGAATCTCTATTTTTCAATTCCTAGTTAGACTCAATGGTTCTCCTCTATTATTATTTTAATTTAGCATCAGTGTAATCTGTACAAGGAAGACAAAAGCCTGTAAGAACCACAAGCTGCAAAACTCAATAAGTTATAATAAATTATTATTATATTTATTTGTTACCATTATTTGTTACCGTGCAAACCATTGTTTCTCTTTAAATCCGTTCCTGAAATTTATAGCCATTTTGCTATAAGTCTAGCGTAGCATTTAGTTCAGACGTTATCTGCTCGATAGACTCATTCATACAAAGAGCTACGCTTCCAATAGCCTTAATCCCGGATAAACGTAGCGTATACCGTGTGATCCAAAAAGGAGGCAATCAGTTCGTTCGTTCTTAGGAATTCGGACGTAACAATGTATAAAATCTTCTTCAGTCGATAGGTTCTTAAATGAATCCAGGACTTTATAAAAAGTAAAAAAAAAATGTAGGATAAAATCGCGAGGGTAAATCGCTAAGGGTATCAGGAAGATAAAAAAGGAAGGTCGTCGTTTCGTCGATTGGCAAACGAAATAAAATCAGGATGTCAGTGTCTACGTGTACTGATATCCAGTCCCCTACTGTCGACGAGCTAAAGGAGTGAAGGCGAAATCGTCCACTCGCGTCAGCCATCTGACAACGAGTAAAAGTCACGCCTCCGATCGAACGTGGTGTCCGCATTCGAACGATCGGGAACGATCCCCTTTTCATCCGTGCCCTTCTAGCCAGAGAGCAGTCGACTAATATCCAATGTGTAAATGGGACGCCAGTACGAGTTGCTGCCGGCGCGTTTTTTTTTCGACCTATGGAGAAAGGACGAATAACTCGAAATAAATTAAAATCCCGTCGGTTCGAGATTCGACGAAAATCAATTTGAACGTATCGTCGGCGTTTGTGCTCCAGCTATCATATGTCGCACTACGAAGAATTTCGTGGACGAAAATTGAAAAATTCGTTGTTGGATTTTTTCCCTCCATTTTGACTTCTAATCCTTGACCAATATTCATTTATTATATTTTGTTTTTCATTTTTACTTTTAATATTATATCACGTTACTATTATGTTGTTGATTTCCATGTTAAGTATTACAATCAAGCTATTTTTACGTAATTATCGTTACATCCCTGCTATTACTATCATTTACAATTGTAGCACATAAGTGAGTCGTTTTACTTGAAAGTGGAGTAAATTGAATTTTAAAAAATGAGTTGAAGCTAGATTCAGGTAAATATGGACGTCTTAAATAAATAATTGTAATAATAACAAATATTAATAACAATAATAAATTTATTAGAGGATAAAATTTTTGTTGAATACTGTAAAATGTAACCATTTAAATATCTTAAATATATTGAATAATGTACTTTATACTTTTATCTATTTTAGAAAAGAAAATAATTTCGAAATGGTCTGTGTTTAAAATTCCTTCGAACGCTATTTCTTTAAATGATTTTGTAGTCGGAAACGCGCACATCGTGTCGCGGCTTTGTTCCTTTACGTCGAGTAATCCTAACTGATGGAGGAACGTCGACTAAGCAATTTTAATCAACGTACAATCAATGAACTCTCTTATCGCATCGTCATGGAAAATTCTACCTTGGAATCTGAATTACTAAATCTTCAAACTAAATACAAAGGTTCTCGTTTGAAGTTTGCAAGGAGTCGATGGCGACTCCATCTCAAATCGCATTAGACGAGAAACGGTTCAAAGTACGTAATTTTCACCGTTCGAGAAAGACAAATTGAACTTCACTTCGCGGTTTCCAAATCGAACGATAACAATCGGGAGCGAGTGCATTCTACGATCGATCGTTTTGCATCGAGCAATGAAGGAATATTTGCAGATTCCTGGAAAATTCTACCCGTCGACAACGCTTGGTTACCGAATTCGAATTATCGACTCAATGAAAAGGTGCTCGTTTCTCAATTCTTCCTACACTAGAAAGAAAAATTATTTTGCAGTTTTTCCTTTTTTTTTCCCCAAAACGATGACGATAAACGCTTCTTCAGTCGAATCGTTCGTCGATCGTTCCACATGACAACGTAAAAGATCGTTTAGAAATCGATAACGTTCGACTCGTGGAAAATGGCATCGTTCAGATATAAACCTACCGAAAGTGCGTAAACTATTCCGCTCGAGAACAACAGTAGATCGAAGCTCGCAATTTCCTCGCAAAAGAAGGGTAATAGAAGCCGAGCTTTTCGACAAATCGTACCGATCGAACCTGCGATCTACCGATTCGCGTAACATCGTGAAATAATAATTGCGGATTACTCACGGTCGATTCGCCATGGACGCGTCGTATCAAAGGGGCGATGCGAATCCGACGATGGATACGCGCTGCGGAGAGGATGTGATTTTTACCGTTTGGTCGAGATCGAAAAACCAAGGGATTGAAAAAGAGGTCGTTACGGTGCTTTTGTCGAAGATCAATGAACAGAAAACGTCGAGCAGCCTGGAGCGACTGTAACTGCTTTTTTCCCTTCTATTTTGTTATACGCGACAAAGCTACGCGACATGTTTTCGCTCCAATTGCCGTTGCCGCGATTGCTTTTCCGTTCGTTATTCGCTCGTTCCTCCGTAATTAAATCCGTCGACACGGATATATTTCATGGCTCTGCCTAAACCGCAAGCGGACCATTGTATTAAGCAATTTCTAATCTCTTTCTTATTTCTTCTTTTTCGCAAAACTTTAAAAGAAACACCCATCAGTGCTGAAAATTTCGCAAGACGTCCATCCCAATCATTTCGTAACATCCCTCGCGAAAATGCTTATCTATTCTTACATACAAATATATATACTATATAGATATAGTATATCAGCGTGACCTTTCTAATTGCGAATCGGAAATGGAAATTTTGTCCAGTAAATGAGAACGAATCGATGAACAGAAATCAAAGCAAAACGATCCTCGTTAACCCCTTTCCTGGCGGAATTTATTTATAATCCTTCTCGTAGCTCAAAACTGTTCAAATAACTGCTTTACAATAACTGTTCAACTGTTACAAATAATGCTTTGCGATATTATTAGCGTGAGGAACATTCGCATTTCGAAAACACTTACAACTACGCTATTGAACGACGAACACCAATCCAACCAGTCCAATAGTTATGAAGTATTTCGAATAAAAGCAAAATTCAAAAGCGAGTATCTCTTCCGGAGAAAAAGGATGAATTCTAACAGCAAAGGTGAACGGAATGATCGAAAGAAAGTCATTCGACAAGATCAATGACTTCGAAACAGCGATAAGATTTCGAAACTCGGAATAAATGGCGACTCGTTTACTCTCCGTGGAAAACGGAGATCCCCAGATTATCCAGAAGAGATTCGTGTTCCGAAAGAAGTGGCAAATCGAATTTGAGCTGACGAAAATGTCCTTTGGTCGATAACGTAGATGTTGGCAGGATTTACCCTCGGCAAGCCGGTACACCAGAAGTCGCCGTAAAACGCGGTCGGTAAGTTTTCGTTTGCCGAAAGGCGGTGAGTGCTCGAGGTAGACCATCGAGGTAGGACTAGGAACGAGAGAAGGTCGCCAATCCTCCAACGAGATGTACCGTGCAACGTTAACCTTTTGTGGGCAAAACGGTTCGAAGCGTAGCGCCATGCAAAGTCTATCGAAACGTATTGACAAATTTTGGAATTTTTGGTTACCGCAATTAATCTCTGTTTCTATGCGTGGAACAAAGACATCGTACAACATTAATTCTTCGAAACAAAACACTCGACGAAGCAAAGAAACCGTGTCGATAAATTATGGAATTTTTAGTTGGCGTAATTAATCCCTCTTTTTACGTATAGAACCATACATAGTCTAATGAACTATATTGATAGATTTTGGAATTTTTGGTTACCGCAATTAATCTCTGTTTTTACGCTTGGAACAAAGACATCGTATAACATTAATTCTCCGAAACAAAACGCTCGACGAAGCAAAGAAACCATGTCGATAAATTATTTTTGGAATTTTTGGTTACCGCAATTAATCTCTGTTTTTACGCTTGGAACAAAGACATCGTATAGCATTAATTCTTCGAAACAAAACGCACGACGAAGCTAAGAAACCGTGTCGATAAATTATGGAATTTTTGTTGGCACAATTAACCCCTGTTTTCATGCGTGGAACGACACCTGCAACGTTCACCCTTTCGCTAGGGCGGACCTCACCTCGGAATCCCTCACATAGAACGAAGCGTCATGCCAAAAATGGAAACATTAAGCGCGCGCAGTCTTCAGCATTCGAAGCCAAGTCTTTTACCAATCTTGTCTCAAAAATAAAAATAGTAATTATAATCATAGCATAATATTGAGCAATATCTTCTTAATAATAATATTTTGTTTGAAACTTTTCAAAATACGAGTACACACATAATCCAACTTTTAGTTTCATTTTTGTGGCCGATAACTAGTCATTCGTCGTGTTTACGTGGCATCTTGTGACGGGTGATTGTAGTTACTCGTAATAGCGAAAGGGTTAACTATCAGAAACAATGCGCTTTACGAAATCAAGGAACCATGACGATAGGTATTTGTAATTTTTAGGTAACGCATTTAATAACATAAAATAATTATCGAGATATCGGTCGATCGTTTTACGAATATTCAACTACCACTTCACTTACGAGATTCCTGATTTTACTCGTGGAACAATGACAAGCCAAGAATAAGTGTCGAATAATCCATTGAAATAATTAGTCTTCGCGCTATTGCGTCCGTAGATCTTTTACAAATTTCTTATGACCGTTAGACAAATAACTTCTGAATAAATACACATAATCGCACATACATCCTCCTATGTCAATTTTTCTTCTTCTTCCTTGATCTAGACGAGATATAAATTTAGAGTTCATATTATTATTATTCTAACATTATCACCCGTTTTTATTGTGAACAATTTTTGTGACTATATTTATTGTGAAATATTTAACTTAATTTGTATGCAAAATTACGTGAACATTTTTAAGAATAGATATAATAAAAGATTTTAAAATAAATAACTTTATAAAACACTTAAATGAATATATTTTATTTAATATCTACCTGTAGGTAATTAAAACACGTAATAAAATAATATGACATATTTTTGTCATATTTGTCGAAAAATATACGTCAGTGAAGGGGTTAAACTTATTTAAAGAATTTTACGGTAAGGTAAATTCTCGCGAATGAGAAGAATTACGATGAAGAATTTTAAGAATCCGGGATATAAAGTATATCGATAATAACACACAAAGATGCCGCGCCTCAAATCGAAGTAAACGAAATAATAAGGCCGACGAAAGAACGTCTACTTAAAGATATTCGATAAAAAGAGGAACGATTCGTCGAATTCAACGAGTGTACTCGCTTAATGACTTAATTTCCTATCAAAGCAGAAAGGAAATATGCATATCGTTGAAAGAGACGAAGATCGATCGATATTCGAAGCGGAATTAGCTGCAGTATAGGTCGATCTGTCGCTTTTAATCCTCGTATAAATTTCGTTAGCGTTTTTTTCCTTGAAAATGCAACGTCAATTTCAACTCATCTGATTCGCAATGCCTCTTAAGTTCGCGGAGAAACATTGCAATTGTATAATGCAAGACGTTCTTCCTTTCTTTTGTGGTTACGATCTCGTAAAAATGTGGAACTCGTCGAGTTTTAAAACTTTGAAGAGACTTCGAGGTCGTCTACATGATGTCTCGTCGACACTTTAACTATAATGATAATCGCATGTAAAAACGGCAAAACTTGTCCCTCAAAAATAAATAAACGGGATTTAAATTTGCGAGACGAGACGCGTGTGCGTACGAATTCTTCGAATTTCGAGCGCAAATAACGCTTGAAATAATTCTTAAAATAATAATTGAAATAATAATTTCTTTGATAAATAATTGTTTTAAATAAATCATAATTTTTTGAAATTTGCGACACTTAGAAATATTAGAGTTGCCGTAAGATGCTTCAAGAATCGAACGTTCCTTAAAAATTGTTCGAAGCAGCTGTCGAATGCTCGTGAATTCGCCGCGAGACGTCGGTGAACGTCTGAAAAGCGTATAATAGGAGAGCTTGAATCCAGAACGGCGTAATTTTACAAAATATATACGTGTACCTTTCAAATATAATATAGACCAAAAGTGGAGATAGCGGGAAGAAAAAAGATAGAAAATACGTCTAAGGAGAAGTTGTCACTTACCCAAGCGCCTTCGTGCTAATGAGGGGAGTTTTCAGGTTCAAGAAACCGTTCTTCTTCATTGTTGGCGTTGGTTGACTGCTACTAGCACCGTTGCAGATGTCGTTTTGATCTTCGAGATCGTCGTCCCTTTGCTTTGATTTTCTGGCACGTAGATAGAGCCAGGTGGCCAATCCAAGGCCAACTATTATCGCGAGTGCTCCGAGTGTTCCAAAGATTGCTGTTAAGATGACGTCTCTTCGCTCCATACCAACCTTAAAGGTATCCAGAAAGTTTTGATCAAACCGACGTCCGACTGTCGCTTCCATACCACTACCATCACCGCTACTACCAGCCCGTAACCGTTATTAGTAGGATATTGGAACGCGATGCGATCGACGCGGGATAAATGACTGGTCGAATCGAGAGATAGTCGTTCATTGAGATAAACGTACGTGAAAGCGAATAGAACGATCTCTGGCAGTCTCTGGCTGTATCCAGAAACGCGAGATGACGAATGTACGATTCTCTCTCATGAGAAATCAATGGCTCCTGTTCGATTGATGTCTCCAATTCGCAATTTTCGACTTTTCGGAAAGACTTGAATTTAAAAAATTACGAAGCGTTGTTAATATTTTCAAGGGAAACCTTGGCCTGCTTCGATACCATTTTCCATGTAAATAAATTAAATAAATAGTATAGATTATTAAAAGTAAATCTTTCTACAGTGGAGTGTCAAACTTTTTTAAAATAACAATAAAAATGCTCTCATTTTGTGATTTTAAACTTTTCGACAGAACTTTGAAGTGATTTGAGCTTATTTCGCGTCGTAAAGTTTAAAGTATGAGACGTGATTAATTTTTTCGAGCAATACCGTGACCAGGTTCGATAACATTTCTGAATGTAGATCGTCAATGTAAATTAAATAAATTGTATAGAATATTATCGTAGATCGTTACACAACAGAGTGTCACACTTCTCCTAAAACAACACTAGAAAAAATTGCTCGCGGATTTCTTGTCATTTTACGGACTCGCGCTTCGAATTTCACGGGAAATTATTTTCGTTCGCGTAGAAAAATTACGACTTGGCAAAGGATATAATTGTCGCTCCAAGTGTAATCGCCCACGAATGGCGCGATAGTAAATGCGTTAATGGACAGGAATTCCAAATTTTGCCAATATTCCGGCTAGATTCTCAAATTGTAGAAGAAAGAGAGACTTTTATTAGTATTAAAATATATATTTCTGGCAAGCGTATTAATCGATCGCGATAATAAACGAGAAGTTACTTCATCGTACACCCAAAATTCTAACGTTAAATAAATTGTGGATTTATTCGATCTATACCACTTGAAAATTATAATACTTTCAAATACTCGTCCTTCCAGAAAAATTTTACGTTAGTTACAGCCGCACAATGTATGTATTTTTTTCTTCGATGAAAGATACACACTTCATGGAATACACGTATTTATTTTTTCTATAATACGATAGAAGCAATCGTATCATTTATGCGCTGAACAGGCAAAAATGAAAGGCGAGAGACAGAACTTTCATAAAAATCCTACCAGCGTCGTAATTATCGAAAGAATCCCGTTATTTTGCAATAAAGTATAACCACCATATTTTGTAATAATTCCAATTAAATATAATATCGAAAATATATCGTTTTCCAACGTATGGCTAAAAACGTACAATTGAATATTGTATTTATCATATTTATCGATTTACATGTCCACGATAAAACACGTACTTACGTAATATTCACATCATGCAGGCACATACGTGTGTTCACATTCTTCATATGGTTAAACGTCGTTAAAAATGTCGTAAATCGATTTCTTTAAGAATAGGAAATTGTTCGACCGCATAAAATACGAAGACATTACAAAAAGCAAGAAACGGAGAAAAAAGAAAAAATGAAGTTCGTGCAAGCAACATTTTACAAAAGACTCAGCCTTCCATTATGTATCTTGCGTAATAAGAGTATAATGGAAGGATTGAACACGATATTATCTTCCTTAAATTAAATCTCGTACTTAAGTAAGGCTCCATCTTTAACGAATCATATTTTCAAGACGTCCCATTTTGCATTTTTAACTTTAACCATTTCGGTACGAGCGTCGACTATAATCGACAGCTACAGATGAACTGTATTTAGAAATATTGTATTAAAAACATATGCTATGCTGATTTATATTACAAGTAAAGCTGCCTGTAATGTAAAACAAGCTTCTTTAGCACAGTTCTACACATAAGCAAAACGAATTCGATGTCGATGCACAACATAAAATATCGTGCAGGTGGTGAATGCCGGCTGTGGATAAGGTTTGATCGGTAAGGCGCCCAGTGAGCGCCGAACCGAAACGGTTAATCCCTCTTACGCTTTGCGTGAGTCCAAGCAAGTTTAAACGAGTCCAACTCATAAGTAGCTTATTTCTATTTGTCGCCTTGTCGCGTTAATTTCTTCCTTTGTAACGGGAAATTTGGTAGATTCTACGACAAAATAGCGATACAAAAGACAAATGAAATAGAATTATTCGATTTCTGCATCAACAGCCCCATTGTCCGCAACATTAAGGGCGTTCCTTTCTCGCCTATTATCTTGGATATTTACCGTCTCATTCGTATCGATTTTTTCGATAATTGGATATAAAACGAAGTATCATCGCAATTTCTTACGATGAGGCATTTACACGGTCAGCTGCCATAATTACACAATTGCTCTTCTGCCTCGTCGCTCGATCGCCCTTCAAAGAAAAAAAGCAAATTATAGAACATAATGCCAGAGTTCTTTGATCCAAATTCCTCGGTGTCAATGTCGTACGATGGACGAGAACAACTCAGTCAGTAATTTTGTAGATTTCTATGACTTATACGTTGCGTTGTTCTGAAAATCTTCACTGACAAAGAACATTACAAAGGCTTATAAAGTCAAAAACATTTTGTGTTATATATCATATTCTTATTTATTATTTTATATTTTTTTTATATTTATAAATATAAAAAAACTGTAACCAGAGAAATCCATTGAAATTCAACGGAGGCATTCCGAGTAACTCAATAAAACTTGTTATCGCTAAATTTTTATCGATAAAAATTTGTTATCACTAAACATCACAAAATCGTTATCGGTAGTTTTTGAAAATACGATCGCCAGGAAAGCAACGTTCGACCTGTTATTCGCCTTTCCTTCGACGATTCAGTGTTCAGATCAGAATTCAATGCCATTATTCAAGCAGTTTCAATTTGGCCTATGAACGACCACAGCGCTCGAGCGGCTCCGCGGATAATAATCTCCACACACGAAAATCATTGTGCTCTATAGTAACAAACAGATCGTTCCTACTCGATGAGAAGATAGAAATTTCATTTCCTCCATTTGTTTACGAATTTGATTAGTACACGGAATTTTCTCTGCAAAATCCATTTCTCGCTGCAATTTATCTACATGTGTTATATTACTCGAAGAACTGTTCAATTTCGAGAAAAAAGTTCAGTAAAATTTAAAGAAATAATACTACAAAAATATTCGCCGCATTTTGCAATAATAATTATTCCTTCTTTAGAATAGCAATGTGTCAACAAAAATAACCCAGATAACGAAGATAGGTATTCCACACTGGCAACCAATCATTATAATTGTTTAACGCAACGATAACGAGATCTTTCAACGCGAGCATCGAGTTAATCGCAACATTTCCATTGAAGTGGATCGCCGTTAATTATAGAACATCGTATGGTCGTTTTAACGATGCTTCCGTTTTCTTTTATACTTAAACCCATATCCGTATACGTTCGTTCATATTAGCGAGCAAGCCGCGCTCGCTTTCCTCCCTAACCTTTATTATTGGGAAACGCCGTGATCACCGCGTACACGATCTAAAAATATATTGGCTCTTTTTTCATATTTTCATGCCCATCGAAGACGAAAAGGGACACGCTTCGATAATGCATCAAAAGAATACCGCGTGATGTTGCACGGTTATCAGAAGCAATCGTGGACGTCGATACGCATTTATAACGCATGACGATCGATCAACGCGCTTCCATCGTGTTACGGACGCGTCGAGTGAAGAACGAGTATTACGCAATCCGAAAAATAGATATTTCACGACGTGCAAGACGTAAGAAAATCGCGGATAGATACTCCAGCATTCGTTCGCGTATCGACGTATGTATATTCTCGTCGGCGAATTTATCGGCGTTCGAACCGTGACTCTTGAAAGAAATTAAACATCATCTGCTTCGAGGACATGTGCAGACATCTGTTGTTCAAAAATTTCAAATTAAATTTCACCCTTTCAACACGTATCGACCTACATTTTCGTCGACAAATTTATCAACTTTCAAACTGCGTTTTTCGCAAGAAATAAATGCTCTATTTCGAATACATACATAGACATCTGTCGACAAAACAAAAATACAAATTAAATTTCATCTCCAAAATATATACCGACGTATATTCTCGTCAACGGATCTATCGGCGTTTCGACCAAATCTCTGGAGAGAAGTCGAACATCGCCTATCTCGAATACACGTGCATACACCCGTCGATCTAATATTCCAAATGAAATTCGTCCCCAAAGTACGTATCAGTTTTGATCATCTTCGTCGATGGCCTTTGTGTCCACCTGGATTCCTTCTTCCTACCGTCCATATTAACCGAAATCCATCGTCCAAAAAAGACTTAGTCGCGGAAGTTCATTTTGCACGTGTAGAATCGCGAAAACGTGAAATAGGCGGCGCGCCGTCCCGCGATTTCCCGTGGGAAAGCTGCGACACCGTCGAAATGGTGGCCGTATAAAAGTAATCCTAAAAGATTTATGGTCGCCTAGAAGAAGAAGAGTATCGAATATTCCATCGTCGCTCGTTGGTTTACGAAGGTCTTTGGTTACTCGTCGATGGTAATACGTCTGCAGTTTCGCCTACGAAAAAGACGCGCCAACGATTTGCATGACACGACACCTTCGTTTGACGGCGCAGCACGCGGATTTCAGCGATATATCGAAGGATTCGAGCGACACGAAGGAAGAAGAAATGGAACGGATTTCTTCTTTCATCGGAAAAGTTCTATGGCCCTCACGTAGTAAATATATAGAGCGATTTTATCGTCCAAAAGACAGAGGGAAAATGGATAAACAACGGATAAAATACAGATTGTTTAAAATATTAGAGAAATCGGAAAGTACTGTCCGTTTTTTAATTAAAACAAACCTTCGATACATTAATTAACGTTTACTCGACCATACAATTTCCAATGTTACTAACCACATCTTTGCGTATATACCTGACACGTACGTAGAAATGGAATAGTCAAAATAGTCGATGTTCAAACTTGAGATAACATTATTTAACGGATATATTGGGTTGCCCGGAAAGTCCGTGCCGATTTTCGTTTTTTCTTTTAATTTTATTTATTATTTATATTATATTTTTTATTATATATTTTATTATACATATATATATATATTATAAATAATTTTTTTTCTTCAAAAAAAAAAGAAAAAATCTCGGAATTGAACCCCGAGAGAACAGTTAATATAAAATATACAATATTTTCCTTGTTGGCGGAGACTTTCCAAACAACCCAATATATA
The DNA here is from genome assembly GCA_025433975.1 of Liostenogaster flavolineata. Lineage (NCBI taxonomy): Eukaryota > Metazoa > Arthropoda > Insecta > Hymenoptera > Vespidae > Liostenogaster > Liostenogaster flavolineata. The sequence continues at coordinate 134,733 of JAITYT010000140.1, forward strand.
ATAAAATTATTCGTTTCAATTTGGCCAAAAAATACGACGTTATTTTCTGGTCCTCCTAATAATTTATCGTACTGCTAAAAATTGATTTTCATGCATCTTTTTAAAAAATTATTGATACAACTTGTTGTTCTAAACTCGTTTAAATAAAAATATTGAAGGCATTTTATTTTCCAAAAATCGTCAGAACTAATCATTAAGAATATCAATTACAGTCATGTATTACGATTTCATTGGCAAGTCGAGCGTGTGTCAGATTTTACGTTGCACGTACATCGCGACGATATACAATATCGTATCGGGCCAAATTGCTTTATACGAGGAGGCAATTCCGAAGGCCAATGAATCTATAAGATTCTAGATAATAGAAATGATGATACGAAGGGCGACATTTTCCTCGTGACCCTCGTCGCAAGATTCCACTACAGGAAGGATTCGAACGGAGCAATATCGGAAACAGGATCGATGCAGGATACGCTTAGTCGGGGCCTGGCATTGACCTACCAATACGCGAAATCGCGATGAAATCCAGAAACGCCACAAACAAGGGAATAACGTAAATAGAACGAAATCACTTAACCACGAACGGTCGCGTTATTTCGATGCGCCGATGATAGAACCAGATTAATGAACAGCGCCAGCAATTTAATGGTCATCCCGAAAGTTCATTATCATTTTCCGTTTCGTGTCGAATCTTTCACACGTTTATCCGATTTCCATAAAGTTGACGACCGTGTTCCATATCGAGCAGCGAAAGAGAGAGGGAGAAAGAGATTTAACCTCTTCTCCTGGCGGAATTTGTTCGGGAAATGGATTTAAAAAATGTCATATTATTTATTTTACATTTTTCATTCAATTTTCAGACAGTTATGGAATAAAACGTATCGATATAGGTGGTTTAAGATTTTTTTTATTTAAAAAAAAGCTGACAGAAAGAACGAGATATCTCGTTCGCGTCAGGGGAGGAATTGTTTCGTGACAACGAAGTGCAAAACTAGTTTCGCGTGTATTGTGTCGAATATGTGAAGATATTTTCGTCGGTGTCGCAACGTTTCCGCAATGTCATCGAAGCGCGATTCGAGATAAGTCTTGCGCAGAAAGGAAAGGTAAACTTTTTTATTGCCATACAATTGGGTCAAATCGAGGTTTAAACGAGAGAAAGCCCTTTGAAAGATCGAGGAAGTTCCCGATAATACGATGAAATTAATAAAGTCCATCGGTTCGTTTTCTTTCAAACGCGATCTTTCGTAAATCTTTTACAAGCCACGAAGCAACATCTCTTGGTGAAACAATAATTAATTTTGAATGATAAAATTTCGACATTTTTTGATACTCTTCTCGTGTATATTATGAATTGTCAAGTTCCAAACGCAATTCGTCTATAAATCTATCTGTTTCTTCTTCGAATATTTTCTTTATTTATTTATGATAATCCCGATTAAAGCAACTCAATTGTGAAAGAACTCTGCATCTCCTCTGAGCAAAAGCAACGTAAAACTCTATGGCCCGAGTTACAAACACGAAAGAAAACTTTTTAAGATGGCAGAGTGCTTTGGAATACGATGAAATTAGCAAACTCCATCGATTCGTTTTCTTTTAAACGCCATCTTTTGTAAATCTTTTATAAGTCACGAAGCGACGTTTCTTAGTGAAGCAATAATCAATTTTTAATAATAAAATTTTGACATTTTTGAATACTGTATCCGTTTCTTTCTCGACTAACTTCACCTTCGAATAACAAAATTAAATTCTAAAAGAATCGGTAGATATATTCTGAAAAAATGTGCAAACATGTTGATGGAAGATTTTAGTCAACAGAAAAAACGAATGAGTGAAGAAACGATTCCATCGATTTCTTCATACGTTGTATTAAAGTATGATATTCCCGATTAAAGTGACTCAATTGTGAAAGAACGTCGCATATCCTCCAAGAAAAAGAGACGTAAAACTCTGTGATCCGAGTTACGAACACGAAGGAAAGCTTTTCAGGATGGCAAAGTGCTTTGGAATATTTCCTGCATGAAAAGCTAATGGAAATGGAATACCGAGAGTTAACTAGAAATATGCCATAAATTCCATACGAATGTAAATTTCCCTCCAAGAAATGTCCATTTTGTCATGCCATTACTTATTACTTGGAAAAATATGTGCTCCATAAAATACGACGGTACGACAGAACCATATAAAATTCTTTATTATAACTTTCTTTACGATAAGTTGAAAATTGTCGTTTCACGATGATCGAATTGCACGATTTTGCAAAGATATTTGGAAACCCATCGATCGAAAAATGCAGTATTCATTCAACAAATTATTCGTACACCCCGTAGAGCATTTTAGATGAAAGAAAAATGTATTCTTGCGAGTGATATAAATTAATATATCTCGTATCTCGATTCAGCGTAGCGAAAAACTACTTTATCACTTTAATTCTGTTTTTATATTCGTCTAGATCGAGCGAGAAGTGGACTTAAATCACATACTTCCGTTATATTCATTGCGCGTATAAAATGGACTACGTTATTTGCATTATAAAAATGTGTCGTGCCGTAAAACATATATAATTCGCATGGACGGTCATTGCAAGACACATACCTTATTCATAAAACTTAGAAACTCTATTTTGCAAAATGTTATTACTTCGGATATCGTGACTACGTCAGCTTGGCACATGTTTTAAGCCATATGTGACCTATACGCTACTTCGCACGCAATATGAACGTTGTTGAAATTGCAGATTACTTGCCACGATAACAGTTGGCACTGACGAGGGATCTGGCTTCATTTAAAAAAAAGAAAAATGAACGATTCTCTACGCAAAACAATTTAAACGCTTGTCCTTTTTGCAGTCTGAATAATGTTCGACGATAGACTAAATGATGGATGATAATAATAGTATTAATTAATTAATTATTATTAATTATGATGATAGTGATAATATGATATTTATTATATTAATTTGAATTATTAATTTATATTCGTTTCACTGCTATAGTTATAATCGTGTAATTTAAATCGTCGAAAATTACGTACTTAATATTTTCTACACGATATACTCGTAACCGAATAAGAAATTTTCTATTTACACCAAGCAATTAATTATTAAATAAACAATTTCTTAATTTAATTAAATTTTGAACAATTTGATATAAAAATGTATCGGCACGAATAAAACTTCTTTCCAAATACTTGAATTAAATTAACTTTATTTAATCAAACCTGCGCTATAATTACGCGTTTAGCACGTACACGTAAACGGTATTTTTTAACTTGGAAGCCAACATCTTTTGGTGTATATTAAAGTTTGCGAAAGATCCATTAAGAGGTGCAAAGTTTTAACAGCACGTTAAAATACGATGTTATCTACCTCTGCCTCGAAAATAGAAAGAACTACGGAAATCAAATCTTTTCACGTCCTTCTCATAACGAATGTTTTCTAGCTAATTATTATATCAAAAAGAATAACGATAAAAATCTGCAAGTCTTTAATTGAAACGAACGTCGTTATTTGTATGGTAATCTCGAATTATCAACATTTCACGCGTTTTTACGTCAAATGAGACCAGTAAGCGCCGGTGAAGGAATGTCCAAAATCGCAACAGATTCCAAACCTACAGTAAGTAAAATCATAAGCTGAAATAAGAATTTAACATTCCACGATGAGACCTATGTTCGTATTTGTTTCAATTATTTTGCTTACATATATTTGGGATAAATACAAAGACTCATTTATAATCATATATAATTATATTCAAACTTTTCTTCGAGGGTTTTAGCTGTTTGAAAGTACTAGAAAGAAGTAAAAAATACTGAAAGTGAATTACTAACAATCGTTGTTTATTCAAAAAGTAATCAAACTGTCCTCGTTGATTTTCTGTCTAAATATCAAAATTACTGGTAATTTTTCCTGTTAAGAACTACTCGTTCCTCCGTTCATTGTCGAACTCGCAAGTGGATATTACGACCAATCGCGAAAAGATTAACGATTTAAATAAACGTCTATGTCGATGGAAAAATGATTTAAGAAATTTATTGAGGCGACGATACGAATATTTGTACGATCGAGACGTGAGGAAGGTATTTTTAAATTGCTGGAAATAAATCACGGTCCTCGTTGACGCGAATTCCGAATCGAAAGGTTCTGTATTAATTATCACTCTGGCGCGCATTTAGGTGCGAGATCGATTAATTGTACGTAGCTATTGTGCCGTTGCACGTGCAGGCGCAAGATCGTTGCGGAATTGTTTGCTATTGTTAGAGGTCCACGGTAATTGGTGACATCTAATTTGAGACTTGGAATAACCACGAATCGCAAGTCATCGTTTCCAAAATGACCGAATACCATCATCTTCCATCGAATATTAACACTAAATCTACCAACGACAAGTCAAATTTTACAACTTAAATGAAAGAAGAAAAGAGATTCGTGTCGTCGATTTTTTAAAAATAGTTTCATTTGTCATTTAATTATTAAATTAATTCTTGGTAACGTTCAATTGTAAAAATTATGAATTTTTAGGAACATGATTTTGAATCGGTCACAAATCAAGTTTTTCCCAATAGGAGAAACATTCAAACATCACTTTAGTTTATCGTATTTTACCACTTAAATGATAATACATTTTTTTAATTAAAACTATGCATTTTTGCGAAAAATACAAATGAAGTGGAATTTTGATTTTTGCGTTAGAAGAGAAGTTAGAGTTGTGGATTTCTTCGTCCAGTGTGCAAGCTGAGTTCTTAAATCGATACAACAAATAAATATTTACAATTAAAGATATTAGATAGGAAATCAGATAAATATTTTATAATAACTTCTTCTTCTTTAATTCGCAATTGCTTAAAAATCGGATAACATCTTAATCGATCGTAGAACGAATGAAAAATAAATGGAGGTACCACGGAAATGGATGAATTTTTAAATAGATACGAATAATTAATCGAAAGAAAAAAAGTTATTCTCCGTCTAAAAAGACTGCTTCAAATTTAACATATTACACGTTACTATATCGAAGGAATAAAATCTTCGTGAAAGAAGGGAAATAGTAGTGACAGTATTTCCAGATCTTTTTTGTTCGACGAGACGAGATTATCCTTCGCCCTCGTCTCGGAAACACAGGGCACATAAATTTCATCTCCCTCGTATTAGTCGTCGGTCTTATCATAATCTTATTACCGCATCGTGTCCACGTATCCGGGTACAAATTAACGTGTACGTTATAATTTCATTGTACACCCCCGACGAAGTACGACGATCTCCACGAAACAAATATCGCAAAAAATAACCAAGGAAGCAAACGATGAAAGGAAGAAAGACGAACAGTTCTAGATGAGAGTCCCGTTTTGAAGATCAAACGGGGTGATTTCATCCGTATTAGTTCCAAAGTTGCTCCTCTATAATTACCTACTATTGTAGTATCCGACAGCCACCAAGCTTATATTCCAGTATTGCGTACCAAAGTCTTATATAATGAGTTGGTAAGAAAGTAATTTGAATTTTTTGTAGAGTAAAATATAATAAATCTACATTTTTTTATACAATTATGAGGAAGTGGAAAACCGACTCACGCTATTCTTGAAGAATATACCTACGAGAATGTCGATGTCGTTGTTATAGATTTGGGTAGCTTAGTAAACCAAAGTATATACAAGTCTAGGTTGAAAAGCTCTGCTTATCGAACGTTCGATTTTTTTGTAGGCATTCCAATAAGCAGTGAGCAACCTAAATTTGGAACTTCATGCGGGAGGATCAGTTAAATCAACCGCGAAAACGTGAACACGAAAAAACATGAAAACAATTCGCGTTCCGTCTACCAAGGGCGGCTGATTGTTTACAGTAGATCGCTTGTAGGAAAGAGAAAAGCTGATCTGAACCAAATTCCGAAAAGAGACCTACGAAAATATCGATATCATTGTGGTTTGGTTAGCTCAGTAGGCCAAAGTATTGCACGTTAAATGCGAAGACACGGTTTCGAATCCGCGCTCAACCAGCGCTCTCTTTTTTTCTTCGATATTCCGTCAAAGCGATTTAAACCTACACAAAGAATGAACTCTAATCAATTTTACGAGTATAATACGTATTATATTGTACAATATATTTTAAGAAAGAAATTTAAAGAAAGACTTATAAGAAGATATATAAGAAATTTATATATTTAAAGAAAGAAACGCGACTCCATTGATTTGGAAAAATTGAAATTACTTTCTTGCCGGCCCAATATATTCACACAATCGATAATTCGAACCGAGTCGACGAGTTACTTTTCCATCGTAGATCGAGCTTCATCCGTTAACACTAAACGTTCTTAACTTTCTATAAATTCTTATATTATCTGATTATTCAATTTCTCGCTCCGCTTTTTTCTTAGCTTATTTTTTACAGAGCTTTCCTTACAACCTTTACGTACCAGAAGAGGTCATTTGACGCCACACGAAAGTTACGTATTTTTCTATAATAATGTATAATTAAGTTAAAAATCACCCAAGGAGAAATTTGAAAACCCTTATAGAATAAAAAATATGTCTAGAAAATTATAAGATTTTTCCAATTCGTTAAAAAAACAACGAATTCAACGTTTGAGTGTCGACAAATTTGCTTTAATTTCAGAACTAGTTCATCGAAAATAGCTGAAATTGTTACAAGCCAGGCAGAAGTGTGAGCGTTGGTGAACAAAATAAATATGACAAATTTGGAATCAAATTTTGCTAGCATCTGACGTTAACACCAAATTTTTTGTAAATGGATTGCCACATTTAGGACAAGATGAAACAAGACCGGCGTCAACACCGCAGAGTAAATTTGTTGTCCTGAAACTGGACACACCTTTCACTAAATCTGAAAGGAATATTGCAACAAACAATTTTGTCACCACTGCTATAAAATTATTGACAAAACGAACGACACTAATTGGAACGATAGGTACGAACAGAAGAAAATTGCCCACACTTGCAAAATCGACGAAAGATAATCTGAAACTTTTCTGAACAATAGTATACATATCAAATGACTACGTTGACAATTTATAAATTAAAACCGAAAAAATTACGATACTAAACAAATGCGTCATACAAGACAAATCCGTCAAAACCAAAAACAATAGAAAACGAATGCCCTAAATTGTTACGTACTGCAATCAAATTAAATTTGGCTTCAACTGACCAAACGGCGTGAAAATACAGCGTTAACTTGTGTAAATAAATTGTACAAATGCGCGGATACTTTATAAGAAAGTAACTGGACAAAGAATATTAAGTAAACAATTTCTATTACAATTAGCAGAAAAGCTTCTCACAGACTATCATGAATTCTTCTGAACGAAGAAGAAAAGGAGAACATACAAGAAACATCAAGCAGTCTATGTGATATTCCACATTTGTATAATTTGTATAATTTGCAAACAATTTGTCTGCGGAGAATGTATGAAGGAGAATCCTGTGATCTACAAAAAGTGTTAAAAAATATATGTTTGATTATTTTATTAGTATTTGAAAGTTATGTTGCAGATTATTTCCTTCGATAAACTAATTTTTGTCTAAAAATCAACGTCCGTTTCATAAAGAATTATTTGAGCCCTCACGGTCTGTTTCAGTAGATGGAAATGCCGGTTTAGTGTTAAACCGACCGTTTATCATTAAACATACACGGCAGAGCTTTTATTTCCGCGTATATCGTGGATGTGCGGAATAATTTGAAGATTGATATTAATTTTTTCTATCATTCGATATTCCTTCGAATACTCGCGATTGAATCAAGTTTTACAGAGAAGGGATGGCGACTCGATAAATCAATAAACGTCGAGAAAAATCGTCGGAGTCCGGAACGAAACAATGCGAATTTTCAGCAGCAGTTGAAAAGTGCAAAAGTTTCAAGACGAGAAAATAACGTGGAAATCTAGTAACAGAAGGAACAAGCAAATATTTTTATGGCACGGTCGAACTTTCAACGTCTCTCTGTCGTTTTACGAGGTTACAGGAGGCGTACGAGTCGAGGTAAACGGAGCTTCCGATTGCCACTGCCTCCTATTCTTCCTCTCTTTGGGACTGTGACGCGTCGAAACTCGTCCTAGAGGGAACAATAGTCGCGACCGTATCGACGCAATTACCTTAGAGCGAGGAAATATTTAATTTACGGAAATCCTATGATTCTCCGTGGCTCGTTACAGTTTTCTGGCCGATCGATACGAAGTTCGCCTTAATGGTGGCTCTCTCTCTCTCTCTCTC
>JAITYT010000140.1:155844-172701 GCA_025433975.1 Liostenogaster flavolineata
AATTATAACGATTGAAAAATAACGTGACAGTAGCCGCACTCGTTTGCGACTCACGTTGATTTATTTTACGAGCGAAGAATGCTGAATTGGGGCGAACGATAACGACGAGGGTGAAATTGGCCGCATATCACCATGTTGATGACGATTGTAAATAAAGATAAAAGGAACGATGACGACAGGAACGACGATGAGAATGAAATCGATGACGAAAGGAACAATGACTAAGACGAAGACGAGTCAATGACGAAAGAAGTGATGATGAAGACGAAATTGATGACGAAGGGGACAATGATGGAGACGAAAACAAAATCAATGACGAAAGGAATGACGATGAAGACAAAGTTCATAATGAAAGAGACGAAGACCAAAGAAATGATGACAAAACCATAGCGAAAGGAACGATGACGGGAGACGATAAACGCAAGAGCATTCGGCGATTATACAAAGGAAGAACAAGACGGGACGAAACGCGACGTGAAAACAGTCGTAAAAGATTCAACGACTTTCATCTCCGCCTTTTCGACGGAAAAGAAACTGGAGGGACGAGAAAGAAGGCAAGGAAAAAAAAAGACAAAAAATAGAAAAGGCGCGCACCACGATATGAAACACCACATCACGAACACGAGGATGATCGTTCTGTGAGAAACGTGTCGAACAGGAGCGAGTGGGATGTTCGCGTTCGATAGTACTCTTCGTCACTTGTTATTTCGATCGCGTTTACGACCGCTCCGAGCGAATAAAGAGACAAAGACGAAGAGAGGCAGAAAAACAAAAAGTAACAAAACGCAAAACAAAAAAAAACGAAAGAAAATAAAGAACGAGTAAGAGAAGACTACGAAAGAAAGAGAAACAAAACGTACGAACAAACGAGCAAACGAATGTGCATGAGAGTGACAGAGACTAGCAGACAGAGAGAGAGAGAGAGAGAGAGAGAGAGAGAGAGAGGAAGGTCAAATAGAAAAAAATTAGTGTCACCGACAGGACGAGAGACCGACCTCGTAACCTCCCTGTACGCGTTACGTCTCCCTCTCCCACGTTGCACTCTCCTTCTCTCGCACACTCCAAGAGGTGAATGTCGAGAGAGGATCGCGTCAGAGCGATCTGCGCGCTCGGCATTTTCCGGTAGCGTTCGTAACTTCTCGGTGGCATCCCTTTTCACTCGCCTCTCTCATTCGACCTACCCTCGCATCCCTAGGGCTAGAATCTCTCGCGTTGTTGCTCCGCGTGCGCAAGCCAACGACTTTATACGAAGGCCCAACGCTTTTTCGCGTAGCTACGCGCAGCCAGCGTCATGATTACGCATAGATGCATCGTAGTTATCCGTGACGTACACTGCGTGTGTGCCGACATAATTTGGCTTCTTCTAGAGAAAGTCAAACGATTTAATCTGCTAACGATTTTTCGAATTCCCTAGGAATTCAAATTTACAAAACAATAAATCAACAAAGAGACCAGACAAGACCGAACGCACAAATCAGCTATCGAAAACCTGAATAACGTTTCAATTTTTGACATCTTCAATGGCGATCTCTCAGTGTAATAATGGTAAAATTTCAGATTAAAGGGTTGCTTTATTGAACTCGAATTCTCCTTATTTTCGAACACACACACGACCACAACCTACGCTATAGAACGCGCTAGCATTTCCGGGATTGAGTACTCTCGTACCTCGTCCTTGGGAGTCTGGCGCTTTGAAAGCGTCGTCCGTCCAAGAGCATGCGCAAAAAAAGGAGGGAAAAAACCAACTTGGAACACCTTGGTCCTTAATGCGCGACTTTGATCGAAAATGCAGCGACGTTTTCGAGGGAAGGAAAGACGTTGAAATAGACGAGAGCGTCGAGAAACAACGTTCCTCGGTCTTCGTCGATAGGCTATGAATAATCCGTCGAAGGATCGATACGCGTAAGAAGCAATTGAGGTTTCTATGCGCCCTACAGTAACGCGTTGACTGATATAACGAATACCGATCAAAGTAACGACTCGGTGGTGATCAAAGTAACGTGCTAATTAACGGCATTAACGAAATAACTAACGACACTGGGCACGGATTAAAGTTATGTGTTAACAAACAGTACTAACGAGTACTAAATAAAGTAACGCGTTAACTAAGGACATTAACACATTCACGCCGACTCATGCTTCGCTTCATCTGGCGGCGAGGTAAATACTATCGCTTATTCGCACACTGCATGTGCAACTGTTCGCACGGTAACAAAGTGCGTGCGCTTACTTCGCAAGTTAGGTAACTTATGTGCAAGGTATCAAGTGTATTATGTGTAATAAACATATTAAATTTGAAAATTTAGAGAAGAAGTTATTAATCACCTTTTGATCGATAATCGTCAGAACGAAGAAATGGCGATTGGAAACCAAGTACCGTCGAGAAAAGGGTCAGATTTTCTTCATTCGTACAAAGAGCTTGCAAAGAAAAACAAGACAAAGATGTAAAGAACGTTGCAAAGGTTTATGTAAAAGAAAAGGTAGACAGTATGCCACGAAGAAAATCAAAAAAGTAACGACGTATCGTAACAATTGTAAAGACCAGCAAGCACTCCATTTACATTTCCATTATTTACATTTTCAACTATATGGCAATTCTTTCTAGTTACTAAGCGAATTACATCATAGATGGTGCGCAGAATCTGGTCGCATGTTCCAGTACGACCCACGAACATGTTAAAGGGTATCGATACTGACTTGTTAGCCAGCGTTGAACATGGAGAACGTCCCTCGAAAGACGAACGATTCGATAGAGGATGTTCGTGAGTAAAAATCCGCAAACGCGTTTCGTCAGCTCGCATTACGAAAATCGCAAACGCCATATCCAATCTTAGATTTGCGTGACACCCGATTTATCCTTCCTCGCGATACCAGAAACGTTCTAATCGATTTCACGCGCGAGATCGAAATAAATTCCACTTCGAGTTCGAAGGTAGAAACGTCGCTTTACTTCGATCCGTCTGTCTGTCGTCTTATCTAGCAATTTTCTTCTACCATTTTCTCCCTTCCTTCGCGTTTTCATCGAATTCTAACCAACCACCTTGCACCACGCGACTACCATTTCCTTTCATTTCATCGAGACGGAACAATCGACGCTCGTTTTTCTCCAAGGACGACGAATTTCCGCGACAACGCGGAGATTTCCTCGAAATTAAACGCAACGGAGTTGCAACGACGAGAGCGGAGTCGCGACAACTTAACTGCGAAACTACTTCGCGACGAACTCTTCCTACTGCGCGATGTCGAATCGACGAAAACATGGCGAAGATATTCCCTCGTTTCTTGAAAAAGAAAAGACCAGATGCTCGCTGGTACGAGGTACCGTCGAAATTCTGCCATCTACCTGCATAAAGAGAGAAATCCTTCGATGAGATTTACCTGGAAGTTCCTTTGACTCGTCTCGTTTCGCCAATTCCCGGAGTTTCCTCCGACAGAAGCGTCTCTGGTGTCAAAATTAGATCGATCGTACGTCTGGCCCTTTGACGAAGGAGGAAGAGAAACGGAAAATAATCTCGGAATAATCAGAGAAAATTGAAGACGAATTTTTCATCGACAGAACGAACGAAGTTACATCGAATGTGCGACGATGCCAACGGTAAGTCGATATTATTGTTTCAAAGAGCATCGAGGAAAAAGTGGAACCATCAAATCGGAATAAACACGGACAAAAATCGACCGAGAAATATTCTGGTTTTCAAGACTGATTGATGCTATGCGAGCAGTTCAAAATTCGGAGTCAAGAAGCTGGGTCAATTTTAATTGGCGTATCAACGAATGCGTGACTGCCAAATTAATAATAATAACCGCCTCGTTGAAGCGATTGCTGCTCCGAGCCGAACTAGGTCTGGTCTCGTAACTCGCACGTTAACCACGAAAAACAAGAGACTGGCTTCGTTAAGATCGTCTCTTTGCAGAGTCGATCAATGGTCGAACATCAAAAGAAAACGTCGAATCCAATTGCGAATTCCAGCTTCGTTCCTTCCTTCGTTACTTTTCTCTTATTTTTCCCTTGTTCCCGTGAGATCGTTGGAAAGCTAAGCGATTTTCTCTCGTCGACTTTCACGCAAGCCTTTCTACTCGGAAGAAGAAGAATCGAAGGAACCGTGCTTGACTCTTTCAATAAACGACGATATTCTCCTCTCGCGTTTCTTTTCTTGCGTTATACTTTAAAAATTATGTGATTGCGAATGTTCAGAAATAATAAAAATAATAATAAGAGTTAATATCAAACAATTCATACTTTAACCCATTGCGGTTGTATGTCTACTCTTAGTCACCACAGCAAAGAACTACACTGACCTTATATTATATTAATTTTATCTTAATATACATTTTAAGATGTGTCAGTTTACATTTCCTATAAAGAAACATAAACTGCTAAGGAACCAAAACCAACTGTAACAAAAAATAATAATGTTTAGATTAAAAGAAGGTAGCACCGTCAACATTAGCAAGCCAAACGATATTATAAATTACAATTTAAGTATGGGAAGTGTCGATAAAACTAACCAATTAGCAATTGGCAAATGGTGGAGAAAATTTTTTTTCTGGGGATTAAAGGTAAAGCTACATCTTATATAAGGTATCAGCTAGAAGAGAAAACAAGACGCTTATGTCACATTTTATGTATGTCCGGAAATTGATGGAACAACTTGTAGGTGATTTTCGTGATGAAGCATCTTCAAAATCAGGAAGACCATTGTCCTCGAATAAAGAGGAAAGGCTTAATGACAAACCACACATATTGCGGCACAGCGAAGATGTAAAGAGTAAAGATTGTTTTGTATGTTCAAACAGAAAAATCCAGGGCGAAAGACGTCAAACTAATTTTTTTTGCGACACGTGTCCTCGGAAACCAGGGCTTCATATTGAAAACTGCTTTGAAAGATACCACACGATGGAGAGCTATAAAATATAATTTTTACATAAAAACATTACATTGAAGCATATTATTGTGTAAACATGTATCTAAAGTTTAAAAAGAATTAATAAATTTCGTTTTTCCTTCATAATCTTGCATATTATGTATTACTGTTCGTTCAACGAAAATTAATTCCCACCAGCGTGACACCTATGTATAAATTTAATACGACTGCAAAGGGTTAGTAAGCTAAATTGATTTTATAAAAACAAAGCCTGAGAGAATCGGTAACGTTCTCGGTTGCGGTAGTAGTTATGTCGAGAACTGAATGGAGAAGCGATAACGTTACGTTCGCTGTGACAGTTATCACGAGAAGCTGATTTGAGAATTTAGGCGAGACGTCTTGACGAGAAGAGCCTCGCCTAACCCGGAATCTCCCTTATTATATCTACGACGCGTTCGGCGACACCTCAAGAAGTTGGGACACGGATCTGATTCCCACTCTCACCCCGACTGTCGCTGAGTCGTCTGTCATTTATCTCACCAGTCAGCGATTTTTGTTATTTATTATCCAGACGCTTTCAACGAATACGAAACTGATTATGCATGGCGATTTTCGGTAATACTTTTTCAGAGAAAAGATTATGTCGCCACAACCATAAGTGATGGAAAGGAAGCTTGAATGTAAAATGAATAGCATAGGGAATACTTAGCGTTGCCGAAAACATAAACAGCTAGAGCTATTTAACGAAAACTGCGTTTTCACTGCGTCTAGTGCTTCTCTTATTGACACCAGCTTTGCATCTACTGTTACGAGGGTTAATTGTTTAAATAATAACAGAATCTTTTACTTTAATAATCTATATCACAAGAAACAACGTTTACCTTAGGTTTCTTTATATCACTTATAGTTTTTAAGTTATAACGCAAGGAGATATTATATCGTATAATATTACAAACGACGATGTCTCGTTTGGCACTGAAAGGATAACGCTCTCGAAATATCGTCGAGATTGGAAAACGCGTAGTTTCTTAGGAAGGGAGTGGCTCGTTTTGTTCGATCCACGAGATCGTCCTTCTATCGATTCGAACGAGAGACGAGTTTTAAATAATGCATTCAAATAAAATACGAGCCATTGCGTAAACGAAGAATCGACCGGTTTCTATTATCGAGTCGAAGGCATTCGCTCTTAACTCTTAACAAACGCGTCGTCTTTCTTCTTCAAAAACGAACACATGGATTAACACTTTGACTGCCACGTTGTTCTCGTGATGCCTCGGTAGTCATTAATGACGACCAGAGCTCTTGAACTACTTACAATTGCAAGAGCTGAATGAAAATTGACAGTTAATGCGTTTTGAACATAACCGCTGATTAGAAGATACTTTGAAATCAAAAGTGCCCCATTGAACAATCAAAAATTTTTACTGGAACATCGAAAATAAAAGATTAATTTCTATGAAATCTTGCACCTAGCGGTGCACTGTGTTAAAACATTTTAAGCATAGATGTGGCTCGTCAATGCAATCTGGGCAGTAAGTGGTCACCATTTTGGTCTATATTTTTTGGACTATTCATTATTATCTATATTATTACTATATTGATCTTTACTTCCGATATCCATTTCATCCTCTGTATCTGATTCGATTTGACGCCGCCTTATCATGGGCGATACATGGAGTATTTCGTTTTCTGATATTTCGTTTTGAGACAAGTCTTCCGATGAACACTCATCTACGAATATTATTATAAACACGCTTCAGAAATAATCGTAATCATATAATTGCAGTTAGAAGTGTGCACATACTTTACTATTATACAACATATAGATATGAACAAATTCTGTTTACAAATACCTTCTGCACGTTTCAATAATATATTCAACAAGTTTCAACGATATCTTCTACCCGTTTCACAAATATATCCTGCACGTTTTTTTACGACGAAATAACGAATGCGATTTTTTTCTTGAAAAGAATGAAGTCCTGTTTTAAATTGTCCCTATCAACCGTTGTCAAGGCGCCACGGTGGTTACCCGTGACCACCAATAAGATAAACACTCCATTGGGTAAGAATGTTGTCTTATATCACCAAATTATTATTATTTCGCCATTATATGAATAATAAAAATACTCTGAAAAATATTTTGAATATCGCTCGGAATCGCACGCGGATACGCGGACCAAACTGCGCTCGTAGCATCGTTTCGTGTTTCTTCGAAAGACGAAAGAGCACCAGAACGAAATTACACGCGGATCTAATGAGTAAACGAGGTCGCCAAGAGGACGAGACGAGCGCGATTCGTGATCTTTGACGTTGTGACGATTTCTGCGGTGTCCGTCGCGATTAAACTCACCTCTTACAAACCCTGACGCGTAATCGATCACGATGACGTCGTTTTGGTCGATCTTACGAAGGACGTGGAAGCGCACCACGAACTTCCAACGGCGAATTCGAGGCGTTAACCGACAGGACTTACCGATGTCCGTCCGTACAATTTACGAGCGCCGACCACGAGAACTTGTTATTTGGACTACGACTATGCGCGCGCTTGCAGAGCCAGAGCTCTGTTCATTAATTTTTCATCGACATTTGCACTGGCAAACTGATTTCAAGATTATTCTGATGATCTCGCGGCGCGTCGATTACCGGCGCCTCACGAATTGTATTCACGAATAATCGCCGTCGTCAATGACATGGCCGCTGTTTTAACGTGTAACAATGATAAAAAAAAAGCAGATGAACTGGAGATCGCTCGAGATTTCAATTTTGCTGTGACTTGTCGAGATTAAGGACATTGTACGTGGATGTCATTTACGCTTAGACTTAAACGCCAAGCCGCCAGTTAGTGTAAAACAGAAACGTTTTTCCGGAAGGAAGGGATCAATAAGAATTGAGTAACGCCCCCAGACTGAATTATTTTTTATCGGACACAATTACTGCATTAAGGCTATTCGAACAGTGGTAATCTTAATTAGCTGTGGTTTACCTAAGCTCTTGCCTAATCTGTAGTTCTAAACGTATTTAAAATCACATTATAGAACGCCAGAGAAGCGAGACAATACCCAGATTAAACCCAGGCAATTTACGTACGTGGAAATCGCAATTCTTCGCTCTGACTTGGTAATGACGCTGAATTATTTTTTAGCAAACACAATTACTTCGTTAAGGCTTTCCCAACAGTGGTAATCTTAATTAGCTGTGGTTTACCTAAGCTCTTGCCTAATTGTGTAATTCTAAACGTATTTAAAATCACATTATAGAACGTAAGAGAACCGAGACAATATCCAGATTAATCCAGGCGATTTACGTACGTGGAAATCGCAATTCTTCGCTCTGGCTTGATTATGACGCTGAATTATTTTTCAGAGAACGCAGTTACTTTGGAAAGACAATTCCCAAGCATGTTAATCTTAATTAACTGTAGTTTACTGAAGCTCTTGCCCTAATGTGTAGTTCTATACGTATTTGAAATCACTTTATAGAACGTAAGAGAAGCGAGGCAATAGCCAGATTAAACCCAGGCAATTTACGTACGTGGAAATCGCAATTCTTCGCTCTGACTTGATCGTAACGCTGAATTATTTTTCAGCGGATGCAGTTACTTCGATAAGATAATTCCAAGCACGTTAATCTTAATTAGTTGTGGTTTATCGAAGCTCTTTCCCTAATGTGTAATTCTAAGCATATTTAGAATCACATCATGCTAATATATATGTGGTAAAATTACGCTTCGAACGTTATCGCATACGCAAGGAAAAGAACAACTGCTCTTCCTTATCGTAACGAGAAAACACTCACTGGAGGAAATACCTTGGCAACGAAGGCACTCGGTTCACAGCGCACGCACACCACAAAGGTACTTAGGAGCGGAAGGGTTAATCATTTCGGTAGTACCGACCGCTCGTAAACGTTCCTCGAAATCCTTCTTCTGGTTGGACTCAACCTGCGAGACGCTCGTTATTGTCCTACGTGTATTTCCTCGTACGTGTACGGGGTTACTGCTGTCTGTCTCCAGCGATGCGGCTGTTCCAAAGCCAGAAGAAAAGCAATGGTTTTACGAGAAGGTAGAAAATCAAGCCAGATGGATGGAGTAATTTAGTTTGCCGCAGTGCCTTGATTTTCGGCAAAATATAATGTGCTGATGTAATTGGTGAGCAATCATCTTGTATTATACGAAAGAAGAACCAGCGGAACGACCTTGTCTCGTTAAAAGGTAAAAATTTAGGTATCTAGTTTCGCACATGACTATCGATTTAACCGAAAAAATAATGACTATAAAAAAGACCAAATAAATAGGAATTCCATATTTAAATCGGCGACTCTGAATTTCGAGAAAATACAATATAGCGATGCGATCAGTCAAGCAGTCGTCTTGCACGAAACAATAGCCAACCGAACGACGTTTTCTCGATAAAAGGTAATCATTTAACCGAAAGAAGGACTACTTTAAACAAGACCAAATAGATGGGGATTTCACATTTGGATCCGTGGCTTTGAATTTCAAGAAAATATTTGCTTCAGGCGACGTTGGATATTGTACGAGGTATGGTACGCCAGGCACGTTAGAACTCGCAACACAAAAGGGATAAGGCGTCCAACGTTCGACCACGTAACTCGAAACGACGCATACCAGAGATATAAGGAAAATTACGGAGGTCAACAAGAATGTTGCACCAGTACTCGTTGATTCAACGGCATAGAACGACGGAAGTTCACGAACGATGTTACGAAAGGAACAACGATCGACGAGGATAAGACGTATCATTTCCTTCCGAAGTTTTCACGAGAAATGCCAAGTTTGATCGCTCGAAGCAGCCAATTACCTTTACTCCGTAAAGATAAACGGACCTCGATGGTTTCAGCGCGAGAGACCTGCACCTATGTCTCAAGAAAATCGTCCGATAGAATTTAGGTGACAGCTGCGTAAACTCTTCGTGGAAAATTACGTTTATATCGAAAGGAAGGATTCTGGAAACGTTAGCTGTTGTTGGCTTCTCAACGGATCTTCTATCGGGTTTTCACCAACTCATGGCGTTGTTTTTCCTTTTTGAACGACTTCTGCCACTCTCATGATTTTGAATCATGATGTTGCCAGAAGGACGACGAAATATCATCGAACAAAATGGAAAATGTACCATATACGAATAAAAAATTATTGGATTGGCAAGGAAGTCGTTTTTCTTTTTTAAAATAAAATTAAAATAAATCTCATTTGTTCACATAAAGAATGAACTTCAGTCGATTACATATTTTCCTTATTATTCGAGGATCTTTTCCATATTTCTGGCAACTTGGTGATTCGTAATCGTAACACTGACAGAAGTCATCCAAAAAAAAACAGAATGCCGTCTGTTTATAAAAATCGAAGTTATTTTCTTGTAAACCAAATAAAATAACAATGTCCAAATGACGGATGAGTCGATGTCACTCGTGTCAACGAAGATACGTATAATCTCTTTCTGGAAAGTTTCGTTCGATTTATTGAGATCGAACGTGAAAATAACGTGGCTTTTTTTCTCTGGAAAGATAAATTTTATTCGAGAAAAACAAAGAACTGGAAAATCACGTATATCAGCACGTTGCTAATGAGCGTTATTTAGAGCATGTTCTGAAGTGAGATTTAAACATCCAGATAACCCCTCGCCTACCAATGACGAGTCGTTTCGCCCGTTACGCTTGAGGAATCTCAGCGCCACCCTCGACAGGCCATTTACGAGTTCGAATTCCTGTTTTGCGAATTCCTCGCTAAATGACACGAGGTCTAAAGAGTGTGGAACAGCGTTTACGATCTGTCAGAACGAATTAAAGGTACTTAGAAAATACGAGACGTCGTATAAATCATACATTTACACATTGAGAACACACGTTCATTTTGATCTCCTCAGCAATTTCTCGATATTTATCCGGACGTGCGTTCTCAATAATAATCAAGAATCCTTTCATGTACGTCGACTTTTCAGAGGATAAACATTCATTTTGGCCCTCTGAACATTTTCTCGGTGTTCATCTGAACACGAATTCTCGGTGCTAATCAGAAATCTTTTCATTTTCGTACGTTCGGTGGTCATTTAGAGAACATTTATTTATTTTGTTTTTTTGGAAAATTTGGTGAATCTTCCTCGATGACCGTCTGGATAAGTAATCTCTCAATCGTTCAAAGGCAAGAGAAGGAGTCATGTATACTTCCACACAAGCGTCCTGCAGAGTAATGCGTTTAATCAGGAGGCGAAAGCTTCCTGATATCGCACGCAACGATTTAATTCGCATCTTTCTTCGTTCTTATCCGCAGTACGAATAATTTTCTTGCTATTTCTTCTACTTTCCGAATCCACGATCATTCATGATTTCATAATGCACAGATCCGTTACGTCGCAGTACGGCTCAGAATAGTACATAAATCGCTGCAAGAAGAATTACGGTGAATTAAAATAGAATTATAAGGAAGCGTCGCTGTCGTTCAAACAAAAAAATGATCATATACTGTAAAAAGCGTAGAGAGGAGTGTGATGCAACGTCAAAAAAGATTCATTATACGAGTATACGATTTTTTATCAGAAAGCGATTCGGAATGAAAAATTATTAAATTCTATTTTACGTTTCTACATCGCTATTCTTTTTCATTTTGACTTCTATCTTCATTTGATTTCCGATTTTAAAATATTCGTCCGTTATATCGTTCTTTTGAATTCTACATCACCACAATCAATCACCACATAATTCGCAAGATTTCCATATGAAATCTTAAAATCTATTTAAAAGCCATCAATTATTTACCATACGTTCGGTTTAATCTTTTTAATTTAGAATGAGTGAACAAACATCGCGCAGCGTTCTTCTTACCAATTATCCGAATGGCAGCGTCTCGAAATAGAACGAACTCCACACGGTAAATCGAGCTCTTCAAATCCAGGAGAAAATATGAAAGCATCAATGCGAAAGCTTCCATTTGCATAAAAATTGGTACCCTGGAGCTTTTAAGGTCGCTAATTACAAGCCTGAAGCAAAACTGACAAAAAACAAAATGGTTGACCAAATAATTCCCGCTGAGAAACGGAGAAATAAAAAGAAATTCGTTCGTCATAATAATTTATAATCGTGAGACTAAGAAATAATAATAAATATGATAACGATACTAACAGTAAAAATGAAACAAATAAATCTCACAATGTATAAAACAATCATCATAAAACGTCCGTTGGTCGTAATCACTCACAACATTCACGAAATGCCATCTTTTCTTCAACATCTTGTTAACCATGACGCTCGTAGAAAATTTACATCGATATCGATGAATTATTATGTAAATTCACCTCTGTATAAAAAACTGACAGACAAAATAAAATGAATAAGTGAGCATTACGTTCAAACCAATACAGCACTCTGTTACTCCAACCTGTTTTCCGTAAAAACAGATCGTTTCAGTAGTAATTATTTTGATCTATTTAGGTCTGTTGTTAATTTTCGAAGATGATTCTTATTTTTCTCAGACATCAACTTCCCAGTAGCACCTAGAATTCTCTTCATTCGACATCGTATTTAACAAATTATTATTTATATCATACGTTACGTATACGTTGAGTATAGAATAGCATCTTAATCGAATTACCGAGATTCATGTCGAAAGGCATCGACGAATTATTCGCGAGTTGTCCGTTGAGTACTCCAATCAATTATAAAATTGATAGTGTAATGAAAAAATAGAATTTCTTTTGTTTAATATTATATTTAATAAAGCCAGCGCGTGCAAAGACATCGGGACAGGAACCTTATCGTTATCGTTCGTGTAAATCTCCACATCATCCGTTGAGCAAGAACTTCCCGTGACGCCAACACGAAATCGTAAATCGCGTCGGTAGAATTCAGGTTCTCACGAATCTACGATACCCTTTGAACACGAGCGAAGCATAGAAGACTTTCTGGGACCGTGGCGTGCGATGGAATCCTACGAGACGATATAAAGACACGGCAAGAAAGAAGACGGCCGTGAAATTACCGAATTACAAATTGAACTTTGGATAGTCGTACCGTACTACTATTTATAATTGCTCGAGTAAAGTTGGACGAGGGTTCGACGCGTTATTTTCAACTTGATTTATTCTCGATCGATATTCAAATTGCACCCTATTTTTACGATGGCCTGAGCTAACCGAGGAAGACAGACTCGTAAGGGAGCGATTAGAGCAGACGTCTCAACGTCGTAGCTGTCTTATTCCTTTCGAGCTACTGTCGATTTAAGACTAATTTTTGGCAAATTACGACTTCAAACGTTGAAAATTAATTAGAGCAAAAAAATTGGAACTTGAATGTTTTATAACTATTAGGTAATAGAAATTAAGGTTATATTAAATGAAAATAATATTTTCTGTTTCTTTTCGTTTTGTGTTATACATATTTTTATATTTTTAATAAAAATTACGTTGATTATATGAAATTAAATAATGTTCGTAAGCCCTCTTTTTGTACTAACTCTGGATCTCATCTAACACGGTTTCACGCAATACGGCATTTTCTAGGAACTTGTCTATCCTATAGAAGGGTTGATTGTAGTCCAACCAGGTCGAAAAATCACCGAAACAACTACGTATATTAATAATATTAAGAGAAGCGGAATGTCGTTTCTACGTATATCAATATTTCTTCAATACTAATCGGTCGATTGCGTATTTGCATACATTGTCCACTAATTTGGCCAAAAGATCATAGATAATAAGGGGGATGAGTCAGTGACTCAAGATGGAAATATGTCATAAAATTATTTCTCTTAATTCACAAGAAAATACGACATTACTTTCTGATTCTCCTAATATACCATACTACTGCACGAACTACGAAATATCGTTTAATTTCTACGATCACTTATCACCACCGCTGCACGTGCAAAGAATTGAAACAATATTTTTCCTCCCTCGTTTCACTATTTCGCGATAGTCGTCGAGAGCTCCAGAAAATATGAACTCAGACTGTCCTTTGTACACATCGTTTATTCTTTCAACATCGATATCACCCTTACGATATTTTTCCCTCCATTCGATCGGATCCATTGGAATCGCTCGAAAAAAATGGCGTCCCCGATCCTGCTGAAATATCGAAAAATCCGACGCACATGATTTGAAAGCAGCGCTGCTCCGAAGAAATCCGGTCGGCGATGCCATCTTTGTCAATCTCTCGCAAGACCAACTCGAGGGTAGCGCCGAGGGCTCGTCGATAAATTCCATTTACCTTGGATACGAACCGTTCACGAGGCGCGCGACTCCGGACGCAAACCACCTTCTCTTACAAGCGCACGCCTCTCTTCGAATTTCTTTCCTTTTCTTTTCTTCTCTTTTCTTTTCCTACCGGACAAAATAAAACGCGCATTTGCCTCAATGTCGCGTATTAGCGTGTTGCAAATCACATTTAAATGCCTCTTGACCCTCGACAAGAAATCATTATCGATGCGTCGTTGGCCATTGGTATGTGAGACATCGATATTCAGGACAAGAACGAGAATCGAGAGATAACTAGGATCGCACGGTCGTTTCTCGCGTACTGCAAGGAATTAATAAGGCTTTGACCTCGTATGCAAGTGCTAACACTAAATCTAGCGACGTTTCACGTACTAGGTCGTGTAATCCGAAATTCTCCGAAATCCGGATTTCTCATCACCCGAGAATCGCTTGTTGAAGTGATTGGATGTATGTTTAAAAGTTATAATTTTTTAGAACTACCTTACGTAAGTTCCGACAGAAATTTGGAACAACCCAAAGGTTTGGACTGGGTATGTTAAAGGGAATGGTACGTATTTTGATTGATAAGATATTTTTTTGAAATCAAAAATCAATTCTTTTTCTTTGAATAATCCGATGTCGCATTAATCGACCCGATATGTCTATTTTTATCGTTACCGGTTTAAAAACCTGTTCATAGACTTGTCCATAAAAATTATATTTGTTAGAATTAAAAAATAATTGGGTATTTTTTATTTGGCAATTTAGTATTTTTTAAAGCCCAGTCTTTGAATATCCATCGCTTTGGTTAGAATAGTAGAACGTATTTATGAGTAACCATTTTAAATTGATACCAAACGCGTAAATAATGTTATTTAAATGTTTAAAATATTTAAATTACGGTAATGAATTCTCGTCATACGTACGAAACATGTTAACTCGCAACATCGTTTAATCGTGCGTGTGTGTTACGGATGCGTTTTACAGGTACGTTTAAGCGCCGCAATTCTTCCCAACGGAGACATTTCCGTTTTCTCTTCTTTTCTTCTTCTCTTTCAGGAGAACATGCAGACTCGATGCTCGAAATCGATCGTGTTAACGCGTACGTTCCATCGATGTCACCGAGAGGAATCGTTCAAACGCAAATGTCGATAAAACCAGTGGAAAGATTTTAAAACTGCTTCGTATAACGGGACTTCTCTTCTTGGTAGAAATTCACGACGGCTCCTGAACGTACGAGAAATCGCTACGATGCGTATCGTCGAACCTCGTTGGGATCCTTCTTCGAATCTCCATCCGATACGATTATTTCGACCGAAAGCGAGTCGTCTCGAGATGCAGAAATGCACGGTCTAAAAGGCTTCTAGATTCGTCGAATCGTGAATCAAAGTCGCAATTTGAAAATGGAAATATTCGTTTGCCTCGCCAAAGCCGCAAGACACAACGATCTTATCAAAAACAGATTCGATGAATATTGAACCTGTTTTTTCCAATCAAATTTTTGTCAAATACAGCATAAATTTGTCTACTACAAACTACTTAAACTTTCCAAACACGCACAAGCATCTTTAATCAGCAAATAAATTTCTACAAAGAACAAAAACGACCCGATACGAAAGTGGAAATATATTTCGTCTCTTCTCGATATTAATCGACAAAATTGAACGAATCCTTGACATTATCGAGACACTTCGTTTCGATAAAATTAAATTCTTCAATGAATGTATAAAAAAGTTGTCCTTTACGATCGCCGGCTATTTTCGAAAGCACGTACAAATATCCTTTTTAAAATTGTGAATAAATGGTGATAAAACGGAGAAATTCCTGCCAAATTTTCCAGAAATATGTAAATCAAAGTATTGAAGACTCTTAGATATACGTAGTTTAATAAATTAATAATAGGTTATAACCGAACGAAAAACCTCCAACGACCCTTCAGATAAATCGTAAGAGTTTCAAAAAGCCTCCCTTTTCATGTTCGAACTCATGAAATTTGACTAACGATATGATAACAATATAAGGATAATTATAAACAAGGATAAAACGAGGAAATTTCTGTCGAATTTCCCTGAAATAGAAAAGAAAATTCGAACTGAGAGAATTTGACTAACGATAGGATAACAAGAGAGTCTTCCGAAGGGTGGAACCACATCGATCGACAGTCGTCGTTGCGTCTCTATCGCAGTCTGTGCACTTTCCTCGCGCTGTCACTAGACTCGCAATTAAGTATGTAAAATACTATTAATCCATTTGCAAGCACCTTTACAACGGATTGGTCAAGTATCTAAAGAACAATTGATTGATCGTTTATGTATTATATTTAACCAATCTGAGAGAGTAGTTTAGTGTCAAATTTTTCCTTCTAGTATAATAAATATCAAGGATTAGGAGCTCTAGTAGTAGTCTATCGATAGTAGTCTAGTTTGACAGCAGTAATCTAGCAACAGAAGTCTGATCTAGCAGCAACAGTCAAACCTAGCAGCAGTAGTCCATTCTAGACACAGTAATAATCTAAAAACAATAGTCCAGTAACGGCAGTATAGAATAGTCGTGATAGAGCAAAAACGGTAGCACAAGAACTGCCAAGAGAGAAACTGATCAGAAGTTGCAGTAGCAACGTGCTACTCAGACCTCGTACGTAAATCAGGGCCAGTACGTAAGAGTCTTACACATAACTTCGTCCTATAGGCTGAACTAGTGCTCGGTCATCGACGACACGTACAGGGTGACCAATGGGAATGCGTTAAAAGTAAATAGTTATTACTTCGTAACAAATAGGCCAAATA
>JAITYT010000140.1:182121-216951 GCA_025433975.1 Liostenogaster flavolineata
GAATGGCGGGCATACTCGACGCTCGGCGCTCGACACTCGTCTGGAGAGGAGTTTGCTCGTCCTTGATCGAGGTAGGGAGTCCTCGTACGTTCTCGTCAGAACGGAGCGGGCATTGCAGAAGTCGCATTACGATCGATGGCAATTAAACGGTCCATCGGTTCGCGTACAGATAATCGAATTGAAACGGGTTAAAAAATTGTCTACGCTTCAGGGGAAATACTCAAAAGAGATCAATTATCGAGGAACGACGACGTATTCGATGCGGTCGAATCGCTCGCTTCGACGTTCATGAGCCAGTAATCATCGGAAGAAGAAGTAAAACTGCTCGACGTGTCTGGATAAATTCTGTCGCCACGAAGTGGAAATAAAAAAGGAAGCATAAATGCAGCATCGAATGACGTAATCGCGCTCGACACGCCAGTCAAATTGATCTCAAGCGTCTCTATCTCCCCCTGACTATACGACCATTTTTTATTGACACGTTCCCTGCCATGCTGTTTATGAGAAGATGTCATTTCCAGGCCGCGTGCACCGTTTTCGGTACGCGCCACCAAATTTAACAATTTTGTATAAATATTTATTTTTTTCCTGTTTTTGAGGGAATATATATTATTTTCATAATTATAATTACTAAAACGACAAAATGCGCCAATTAGAGAACATCTTAATTTAAAAAATTGACCTTGGCGTACAAATGCATTTTAACGTGTACCAAAAACGGTACACGTAGCAGGAAACGTGTTAAGAGATTAACACCTGCTTTGGCAGAAAACGCAGAATTATCGTGATTATCTTATTTGATTTCTCTAAGATGTTTTCTACGTATCGCGTCTTCTTCGTGGAAAAAAAACATATTGTAAAGATATTGTAGTAAAAAAGAAACAACTTAATTCTTAAAAAGAATTCGTCGAATGAAACATCTCCTCCCAAGGGATTAATGGTCTGTTTATGCCTGCAGGAAGATTCTACGATACGAATAATTATGACGAGGAGAAGGCAGCAAAGCAATGTTATCTTTTACCTCTCCTATTTAATTAAACAAATATCTTATTAATCGCATAATTGTTCCTCGAGATAAGAAATATTTTTAAGAAGCAAAATGTTCATAAAATAGATCGTTAATCAAGATAAGAGAAGATTACCAAACGGCAAAAATCATCTTTCCTCTTCTTGCCGAATAAAATTACGACCACTCGCGATCACGCGGTAGTTTAAAAAAACCTTACGAACCGCTTGCTGTAAATAAACAAATATATTGGATTGTTTGAAAAATCCTCGCCGATCTTTGGATCAAACCAAAACGAGCAACTGCAACAAATGTTCATAAATGCTCGAGTTCGACGCCGGAAACCAACGGAAACTTTCCAAACGGCCCAATACATCATATTTATCAAGCTACTACGAGATAGGTGATGTCCATGACAACGTATTCTCTTCGATAAAATGAAACGTATCGATAAAACAAATCGACATTTACATGCGACTCCATTATTTTTTTCTTCGTCGATTAAATTCGAGTCAGTCGTCCAGCATTCACGAGCAGTTTACGAAGGTTCGATGGTCGCGTCCATGCGATTCTTCCATCCATTCTGGTTTACAAGGATATCGTAGACGAATCTCGAATTCTGTGGAATAAAAACGTAACGATTCCAGACACGAGCGCGACGCCAAACGAACCCAAAACAGCTCGTGGCTACGCCTTAGGACGCAAAGATTCGCAAGCGAGACGTTTATTTGTGCGAAAGAGAGGAAAAATGCATGAATATGCACGCAAACGGTCGCTCGTTTCCCACGTTATACCATACGTCATTTGTACCAGGCTGCGGGTCGTAATGTTCAGAACGTATTGTGTTAACGTCGTCGTCGCACGATCGAGAAAGCCAAGTTGAATCGAGGAGGGCAAGAATGTAGTAAATTCTTCGTCGGCTGCGATTAAACTATGGATAAAAGAACGTTAGAACCTTGCGTTATGCTCCTATGCGCGCCGCCATTAATTTGAAAGCGAGGCGACTTCGGACCGAGTTGGCGAACTCGTGCGACGCCCGGAGTAACGATCGATTTCGTGGTCGACAGTCGCGCGAGTAAACGCGCTTCCGTCGCATCAACCTGACAGAGGCGTGTTTCTGTTCCGAGTGATCGCGTGGAAGCGCGTTGTCATTGCGAAGAATTGCGGAAATATCGCTTTGCCACCGCGGAAAAGTGTGTGGAAATTGCGTAAAAAGCGCATCGCTATCGCGAAAAACTGCGTAAAAATGGCGACGTTACTGCGATAAATTTCATGAAAAGCGTATTGCCATCGTATCAGCCTGGCAAAGACGGATTTTTATCGCGGAAGATTGCGTGGAAAGAGTGTTGTCACTGAAAAAGTGCGAGAAAATTGCGTTGTCATCGTAAAAAAAAGGAGGGAAAAATCGCGTTCCCTCGGCGAAAAATTGCGTGTAAAGCGTTTTCTCGTCGTGAAAAATTGCGTGGAAATCGCGTTTCCGACGCAAAAAAACTGAATAAAAATCGTGCAGTCACGACGAAATCAGTCTCTTAATATTCGACTAATCGAGGAAAACTATGGAGAATGCATCAGCATGCTCCTCGGTATACGGATGATCGACTCAGTTTTTCGATGTTGATCGTGCTGCTCTGTAATCATTTATGAAGCAGAGAAGCTCGATAATTTCACTCTCGTAAGATCGACGATCGTCTTTAAACCTTGCTTGGAATTTTCTACATTTTTTCATTTTCATGCAGTAAATATTAAGTTGGCAATTACGTTCCCACCGTTTTTTTTAGATTTTACACATTCCGCATATCATTAAATGTTTTTGGCATAATATTTCAAATCATTTTTGTTTCTTTTATTCGAATTAATTTATGTTAATCTTCGGATCATTAAAATGAGCACTTCCGACACCTTCTTCTTTTTGCTTTTAGTCAAGGTCGCCAGTAACGATTCGGTAAAGAAATCGTTGCTCGTGTCCATGAGTTGAGCGGTGACGAGCAAGCAAACTAACGGAAATTATGGCTCCTTGATTTTTGGGTGGGAACATTTCATTTTCTCTGCCAGTTACCTTGTCGTTTGACGCGAACTTTCGTGCAAAAATTGGTTTAATCGATCTTCGTCGAACTCAACAGTACGGCCCGAACGAGGCGCGTTTTTAAGGTCAAAATTTCCATTTTTGAACTTGGCATACCAATCACGAGTAGTTCTTTCAGCTATGGCACCCTTTCCATACGCAGCACAAATTTCGCGAGCGGCTTTTGCGGCCTTAGAACCTCGATTAAAAACAAAAATGAGGTGTCGAAAATGCTCATTTTTTTTAACTTGACATTCCACTTTAATGATCTGAAGATTAACATAAATTAACTCGAACAAAAACAAAACATAGAATCCGGTAGAACGAAACGTCCTCTCTTGGATGATTTAAAACATTATGCCAAAAACATTTAACGACATGCGGAATGTTAAAATTTTAAAGGAAGATGGGAACTTAATTGCGAACCTAATAAAAGAAGAAAATGAATTCGTGCCGTTGATTTGTGACAATCGTTTCATTTATATTCAATTCGATACCAAATTAACTCTTAATCGCTTTCAATTGTAAAAATATAGTTTTTTATGGACATATCTTTGATCCGGCCTCAATAAGAATAGGCATGCATAAAATATCGTTAGGTTTCATGCTGAAGGGCGGATCACTAAGATTTTCCAAGTTTGACTCCCAAGATGTAACCACGACTAGCTGAAAATCTATTCCAACTGACGTCAAACACGAGTACGAGCAAGTTCGGGAAGTTTTGGTTAATAACGAAGTTTATTTGGCGCAGCTACTTTAAAAATGTTATCTAACTTCTCCGGAAGAATTAAAAGAAACCCGAGAACTTGAAGAAACAGCAGTCCGTGATATGGAAATGACAATTCGAGAAGGGAGGATTTGAATTCTCATTGGACTCCCATCGAACGAGTTTTCTTCCGCCGCCTCGAAGTCAGTTTCATAAATGACATGAAAAAAAAACTTATACGAATCGCGTATCGAGTCACAATGGATTTCACCGCTCGCAAAGTTCGTTGTTTTCTTTCGAGAAATGAATAGGATGGGATTTCTTTTCTCTGATTGAGTTGCACCGTTCAAAGAGGCGATCACTGCTCCGTTTTACCTTCATGATACATTTGCTGGGAGAGATAACTACGCTTTAACTCGAACGTATTTGCATATCGAGCTACGGCTTTCTATAAATGGACGATGAACATTGAGAATAATTTTTATTTAAATAAGTGACCCTTTTTGATACTGATACGATGCGGTCTGCCTTTGAACTTGAACTTGTTCAACGAACGAAGCGAAGCTACGTCCACGTACAACGAGAAGCGAGAAAAGAAACGAGAATCAAAAGAAGAAAAAACAAAGATAAAACAATGAGGAAACGATGAAACGTTGGTAGGATCATTAATGACTATCGACTCTTCGGTTTTTGAAAGAAAAACGTTCTTTCCGATTGAATTGCACTTGTGTAACCTGTTCAACGATAGAAAGTCCACAAATCGGTGCGAACTCGTATCACGTCGATGCAAAGCGTCTCTTCGATCGTTCGTGCGCGGCTTATTGTTAGAGCGAAACGAGGATCTCTCAATGCCTTTGGAAGATCAAACGGTAGCAGGCGTTATCCACTCGTCGAATCGATATCGATAGAACGAAGAACGACATAGATGCCCTTCGTACGAACAACTCGTGTGAACTGGTCGGACTCATAGTCACCAGGCTAAAACCTTCGGTGAAAATCAATTCCCGTATCGTGGTGAATCCGTTAAAACAATAGGTTCGAGTTGCCTTTGGAACTCTCGCAAAGCGGAAAGATCGATCTAATATCGAATAGTTGAGCCGACTGTGAAGTTAACTACGCTGATACTGTAAACGAGCGCTGTTTCAGCCAGAGACCACTAAAGAACAACTGTCGCGAATGAATCGTGGGAATGTTTACTAAGTTCAGAATTGGAATTGTAAGGGAAGTTAGAAAGGAAAAACATCTGTTGATCTGTAAATCTATGCAAAATGCATCCAAACCCTAGGGAAGCTAGGAAAGTAGAGATAAGTAAATGCATACATACACTTTTCGTAATGGTCGATGTAATGATCAAGAAAAGTGAATAAGTGAATGCGAACGTTGGAAAAACAAGCGAATCGAATGGGTGGGTATCGACGTCGGATGTTTAGGCGGCGATTGTCGAAGTGCTTTGGAATGACGAGGGATGCGAACGTGAGAAGAGCGTGAAAGTACAGTTTGTGGCGACACTCGATGAAGGAGGTTCAGTCGTATTTCTTATTGCATTAAATCTTTAGTTTAAGAAAAGAGTTGTTCTTCCATTGGCCATTCCTAAGTGGATTTCCTATATTTTGGAGGCTCGTCCGGGATAGAAAAGTAGGAATTCTACAGTAATAACGTGTGAATTTCGATACAACTATCGGCAATCACTAAAAGGGGATGATTGGAATTGAATTCACAATAGCATGTGTATATGGGAGCTAGAGATTGATCCCTAGATCTATGGTTTAAGGGGTATCTTTGTTCAGTCTTTTGGAGAAATCTTTATAGTAGATGTTTGCAATAGAGTTTATATGATTTCTAAAGCTGGTTTGTCGAGTCTCAGGTTGTTTTGCGATTTCCTCTTCTATGTGGATACATTTACGGTAAAATACACGAGTAGCATGTTAACTGAATTCGACAAAATTGGAACGACGTTCTTGCAATTGGTACGAGCTGGCAGTTCGCGCCTCCGTTATTTAAACCGCAGCTATAAAGCGTCCGTTGGAGCGTATTCGCCTCGTCGAACTGCGCTTGGCTTTAGTTTGCCCGAGCATGGACTGACTTTAACTCGATTTCGCAAAATTTGATACCGTCTTGCGGTCGCACCATTGTAGCGTAAGAGGAAATTTGGCATTCGGCCGACGTCGGCTGCACGCGACTCTCTGAATGGACAGCGGAGTATTATTCTTAAATGCTTCTTTAATCCGACGCTCGAACCGACTTGTATTCCGAAGTTACCATTCGGTATGTAATTCGTCTCCATTTTTCCCCAAGAGCGAAGTAACGCATGGTAGGGCTATGATATATTAGGAGTAACAAGATTTCCGCCATTATGTTCAGATGATGTAATTTGAGTTAATCTGTATCCGTACGCGGTGGACAATAATTTACAAAATAGATGGGAAGAGATGGTTAACAGTGACGGAAATTAAATCTTGTGATTTTGAGTAATAGTTTTTTATTAATAAAGTTGAATATTACGCTACAAAATAATGATTTACTTTCCGATGTCCTTAATATATGATCAAGCATCATCGACTCTCTATTGCATACGAAGCTAAGAAGACCTCTCTCGAGAGATATAACGGTAAATTGTTTCACACAGCAAATTAAAATTTTTACAAATACAATTATTTTAATACTAGTATTTTTACTATACTGTACTCGATACGGAACGCATTTAACGAAAATTGCATGACTCTGTCGTTTAAAGTAATTTATAAATCGTTCGAAATCTTAAAAAAGATAATACTAATTTACCTCGATCTTATTCTTACTAGAAATTTAGTCAATACTGTTCGATGAACATCGATTTTAAATTTTTCTATTTTAAAAATTGATTTATTTGTGAGACGATCCAATACTTACGCGTCACTCCTCATTTTAAAATGTGTCGTACAATATTATTGACCAGTTAAAGAAGTATCGAGCCTTTTTAAATCAAAATTAAGACAATTGTGTTTCATAGCTTGACACGTTAAACGCCATACCAATTTGTACAGACTAGTTACAAACTTCGTTTACTGTAAAGCGGCCCTACAGTGTAATATAAACGAATAGTCTAATGCCAGTCAAGTTAAGCGTGGCGCTTAACGTGTTAAGAGAACTTCGTCGAGCCAAATAAGTGTCATTTCGTTCAATTACCATCTTCTTGCTACGTAAATATGACCCGAGATGCGACTTATATTACCTGAGACTTGTGACTCTGAATTCATCTAGTGACAAAAAGACTCGATACTTCTTCGACTACTCAATAAATTATTGCGAAGTTTAATTTGAAACATAATTCAAGATCGACTCGATTTGTAAAACGAAATTTAAAACAATCACAGTAAGACGAGTCCCTGGTAGAGTCGGTTTAACGTAAACCAACCCACATCGAGGAGAGAGTCGCACGATGGCTGAGATTATACGGTACGACATGGTAATCGGAACAACGAAATACTCTACGAATGGACGGTAGACTGTCCGGACGCCACAGCACGAAAATCGGCGTTGCTAACACTCGCCATGCCCTCGTAAAAACAACTTTGACCCGTTGAGACGCGAACGACGAAGAGAAAGATAGAGCAAATAAGTAGATGAGAAGAGAGAGAGAGAGAGAGAGAGAGAGAGAGAGAAAAAAAAACAAAAGACGATACATAAGCTAGAAAAATAGAAGAGAAAGGAAGGGTGAGCAATGCCGTGATGGACTGGAAAAAAAAGATCAGTAAAAGAGCGAAAGAGATGGTGAGTGTTTCAGTGAACCAACAGGAAAAAGGAGGAGCGAACGGACGGAAGACGAGGAAGAAGTAGAAAGTTGTCTCTGCGTGAATCACGCGTGGTGAAATTTACGAACTCTAGGTCCTCCAAAGTCTTTTCTCCGCGAACATGACTCGAGCTTGACTTTCTGAACAGAAAGACGAAACGAGGACGGATGACAGGTATCAAATCAATATGGAGAAGATGAATATGCAGCAGAGTCGTTTCCTTGATTGTTGGCATATTTACTGGATTATACGAACACGTGTTCAGGCTCGCAAACGATCTTCCCATCACTGTATAAAATTACACACGTCGATGCTTTTCGATCGATCGCTTGATCCAAACCCTCGAGTGGACTACTTTCGAACGAATCCCCTAGACACTGTCCCATTTACCCTTTTTTCATTTATACCGCGAGGGCATTTCTGGCTCAAAGCTAGAAACCAATAAAGCAATAAAAAATGATCGGTCCCTCTGGATGAGTCACAAATACTCCCTAAGTTCCTCATCTCACGTTTGTCACGTAATAACGAGCCCGGTGGATTACTCTCCAATGAATCCTGAAACACTGTCTCTGTCTCGCTACCTCGAGTATTTACGTTAATTTCGTTCATAACGATGAAGAGTGTTCCTCTCGATGAGTTCCAGAAATTTCTTGCCGCTCTACTTACCCTAAGTCCCTCGTCCCACAAACTTGTCCCCTCTTACGAACGTAAGCTCGAACGCGTTGGATGACGAAGAAGGCGTCACTCGAATACCGTAACGATAAGAGCCTAATCTCCCAAGAACCACCGTGAAACCCATCATAACCCGTTAACGAGGCGATCTCCGTCTAGTATTAGGAAGGCGACGATGGCGGCGTAGCGGCAGCTTGGCGCCGCCAGCTTATTGAGCACTTGAGTGATTTGCCGGTGGAGGGTCGCAGCCTACAGCGCTATAAAAACAAGCTCGACCTTTGACGCGTGCCTCTATAGGCGTACCCACGACTCCATTCGAGACTTTTTTAATGAAAGGCCAAAGACGAGCGAGAGACCGATGGCGACGAGGTCCTCCTCGACCTCCTGGTCGAGGGAGGACATCGAGTCGGTGGCTGGTCGAGAGCGGACGGTCGATCGTGAAAGAAGAGGCCGACGATGGCGGAAAAAAGAGGCGCCTGGAAGGTGGGCGATTGCTGGAGCGAGGGGCGAGGAGGAGGACCGTAACGAGCTCGAACTCCTGGGCCAAATGTAGCACGATCTTGCACTTTAGGAGCCAGTAATTTGATTGCTCTTGCGACCGCGCAAACGGACCCTCTCCGGAGCAACAACGACGGCATTGCGTATCGCGATGAAATCCTAGGGTCACTCCGTTCGATTACTTCAAATGGAATAATACTGTGTCGGTAGGAAAAAATGAAACGCGTATCGAGAAAGACCATTGTTGAGTAAGGAAAGAAACGATCGCAGGACAGCTTTCGAAGCTATTGCTTTATCCTCGAGCGAGGGCCAGATTTCCATTTCTGCGTGGAACTCTCTTCGCTTCTAGAGTTTTCCAAATCGACAAGACGTCCTTCAAGCTGCGAAGCAAAAGAGTGTCATTAAAAGTATTTAAATATTACTTTTTGTTAACCCATGATGAATTGTTTCAAACGAAACAATACGGTGCTCTACAGTGAATCGATACAGTGAGAAAGGAACGCAGCACTTTTAATTCGTTAGAGATACGAATTCATTAGAAATTCGAATTCGTAAGAAATTCAAAATCATGAAATGAATTTCTTCTTGAATTATAGAAGAAATTGGCTTTTCAAGCACGAAACGTTCGTGTCGAGCGATTTTCACGCTCGTACGAATGCTTTTTTAAAAACTCGAGGGCTTGAGTTTCGCCTCGCGTCTGGACGCGTCTATTTTCGTGTATCCATGACGTTAAAACGACGACAAACGCAAGGATGCAACGTGGAAACGAGAAAATACGGCCTGAAATCATTCGTTAAGGGAAACATCTTCTTGATGCGTCAGGATCGTGTCGCGATACCGCTGTTTCGCGTCGAGACGAATAACGACGCTTGAATAAATCAAATAAAAAATCCAAATAAATCGTGCCTTCGACGTTAGTTACGATCGAACGCGTTTTCGAGACCGAATTATCACGATCGAGTCAAAACGCGAACGGCGCTTGGCAACGAGTTCAACACGCGAATAAACTTTGAATTAATTCGCGAGGCGGCTATCTGCTATGTTTCTTTTGCTTCGTAATTCCCTAACTCCTTCAATTCTCACGCTCGTACCCATTTTCTTGTTATTACGAGCTTTCTGTTATCGTAAAGCTTTCTGTTGTTTCTTTGCCTTCTTTCGTGCGCGAATTTATATCTTGAGGAAATTTAAAGTGACCGTCGCGAAATTGGAATTTTTTTTTAAGTAAACTTTATCGTGTCCGTAGCGACAGAGCGAAGCAATCTTTCTAAAATATTCGGAAATGGCGTGGCCTGTCGAAAGGGCCTACGTGCGCTTCAGATATCAACTTCGGAGACATTGCAAGTTGCCGTTTACGGAAGGGATTCGTTTTTATGCGCGACCAAGTTTATCGAGATGGCCTATTGCCTCTTGGCACCTTCTTCTTAACGGCAAACGTGCGCTTCAAGGGTCGATATTATGGAAAGTGAGAATTTCTAAAAAAATAACAGTCGCTCCCTGAAAAGGGGACCGCCCCGAACCGAAATTCATCCGTAGAACCAGGCGTTCACGAGCGTGTCTGCGCCGCCATTACGCGTAAATCTCCGCCGCCATTTGTATGATTCAATAAAGAGCTTTAACGTTCTCCCTTGCTTACCTCGTTATTTCGTCAAACCTACGATCCCACATGTCTTTAATTATTATTAATTAGCGTTATTAATCATTAATAACGTGCAGATTTCGGTACAATTGTTAGTAATCTCCAAAAAGTGTTGTATAGAATTTAATCTACAACAGTGTATGTGTATATGTGTGGTAAAGATTGATTCTTAGAGTGTCTTTAGGATTTTTTCGCTTGTCTTCCAGATAGACCTGCATAGCAGATGTTTACAACGGAGTTTATGTGATTTTTAATCCGACTTTGATGAGTCTTTAATTGTTTTTTGATTTCCTTCTCTATTGTGGGTATATTGAGGATTTTCCTTATATCGTCGTTTTTGGCAAATCAGGGGGCTTTCAGAACTGAAAGTAAGATTGTGTAAGAAAGTAAGAAACTGTATGTCCAGATGGGTTTCAATCTGATTTTCTGTATCATTAGTTTATCAATTTTCTTCGGTTGATAGCACATAGATCTATTACTAACTTTTATTTGTCTAATCTGCGGAAGAAAAATCAACAGTTTTTCAGAGTCTGTCTTTATCGAGGCGTTAAAAGCAATAATTTTCATACGTTATCAAAAGACCATACGAAATTTTAGGAAATAAGACTGATCGCTACTTATCTTCTTCATATCGCGAGACGAATAATGCCAAATAATTTCTTTCAACGACAATTCCTTGTCCGTCGCGTCTTCGACCTCCCTAGTCTTTGACCTAAACTTAAATTTCGTATTGATTGAAATTGTTATCAAATAATTCGGTTTGAAAAATTGCAGACGTTTCCGCAAAATAGGATTAATCTAGCTCCGTAAAAAGCATCATCGAGAATCACACAGCAAAGAAAGCGTTAAATCGTCCTTGTCGTTTGCCAACTCTCAGTCGTACGATCAGATTAATTACGTGCTCGTCATATTAATCGTATGGAAGCTCAACGCGGCTGCAGACAATATCAAACGTTTTGTCGTGTTAATCTCTTTAGGGTTGACTATATTAAGCCCATGTGACACCATGGACGTCGTTCTGCCATCTATTCGACGTGGTTCAGTCTATGAAAATATCTCTGTCAATTTCGTAGCTCTCGACGACAAAAAGAAAAATAATTGAATTTCCATTAGGAGAAAAACGTCGCATCAACGAAAGCAGGAGTCGATCGAAAGTCTCAAACATTGCGACAATCGCTTCGTAAACATTGGATACGCACTCTGATTTTCCTTCGCTCTTCTAGTACTCTACTTCTCTTTTCGTACCTACAGTTATAAAGAAATTATCGAACATCTTAAATTCGTTGTAAATTCGTGTGATGAAGACCTGGCAAGAAAATAATTTCGGTTTCTAAGTAGAGGGGGGGGGGACTATTTTTTGTACACATAAAACATTAATCACAAAATAAACATTGCTACCCTTTTCCTATCTTTCTGGCAATTTTGAGATTCGTGATTGTAACACAGGCGGAAGTCATTAAAAAAAAAAGGTACCGCCATCTGAAAACAGAGATTACTGCCTTGCCAAGCCAATATCTAAAGCAAGGATTCCTGAAGTGAGATACGTGGACCAAGTCCCCTAAATCCTAAAAATGCCTCCAGCGATGTAAGATCGTTCGTGATCCTGAATCGAAGTGATAATTTACAATTTTATAAAGAAAGAAAGAAATCTTATCACATTACAATTAAAAATTGTTCAGGTAAAAAAATACTATTAATTTTATATATAATACATCCTGCGATTATGTAATTGCAAGATATAATAGATTATATAATTATGATATTATATAATGCAATAGACTATATTATAATCAATTGTCTTAACGACCACTTTTTCTCGACCCGTCAAATATTTTTGAAATCAACAATTTGGCCACTTAGAGGTTCAAAAAGAGAAGATGCATAAGCATTTTTATAGGCAGGACGAAAATTCGATTCGTAGAGAGATAACGGCTCGGCGTCTCTACGAGCATAGAGCCAAAAGCGAATATCGGTCTATCGAACATCGAAAGTCACGCGGGTGGCGGTTTGCCACGTCCGAAATCACTTTAGTGACAACGTGTTCGTCGGTTCGCCGTCGCTCCCTGGATTTCGATAAGGTGGAAAAAATTGACACGAGGGTAAGGATGTCGCGCATCGCCCGCAGCTAGTTGCCTGAACGACGACGCTTCGCCGTAAAAAGGGGAAAACCGCGACCTCGTGTCTTTCGTCGCGTCCATCGCTTCGTCGTGGCACGAAGATCGCGCGTACGTCGAACGGTTCGATATCGCTATCGCGTTGAACTTCTCTGTTCCTATTCTTCTCTGTTCTTTCTCCGTTCTTTCATCCTTCGTCCTTCGTCTCGACCTCGTGATAAGAATGGAAAGATGAAATTTAAACTGCTGTCGTTTCGTTGCTATCGTGGGATTTTTCTTTCGCAATTCGCATAAGATGGGCAAATTCTTCGAGTAAATCCGTAATTTGAATTTAAAATTCGTCGATATGTCTCGCGATCGAGGTTACGAATTTTTATTTGTTGGAAAGCATCGATACACACGCACGTACACACACACATACCCATATTCGGATATATTGACGATCGGTGCTAGAAAATTTTCCAGAAAAGTGATTTGCGGTGAGTTTCCACCCGAATTCAATAGTCTCTCAAGTGGATGAAAAGAAGTTGTATTTCTTACAAAAAGTATTCGTTAAGTTCATTTGTTATTTTTCTTCTTTCTTAATTTCTGTTTTTACAAACAGACACGTTTTCTTCCTTTTAAATGATTTCCGTCAGTGTTACGATCACAAATTGCAAAATTACTAGAAAGATGGCAAAAGAATGGCAATCAAACAAAACATAAAATGTATACAATATAATCGATTTAAGTTCGTTCTTCGTACGAAAAATTGAGTTTTGCTTGAAAAACCGAAATTATAATACCTTCTTGCCAGCCGAATAGTTATACCATTAGAAAATCCAATATCGCGTTTTCTCATATTTGCAAGTATCTCTGTCCTATTTCAAATTAGCATCGACTACCGTTCGAAACGAATAAAAAAAATTGAGATAGATTTCAAACAATTTACACTAGCCTCGGTGAAGAGTAGTACATCGAAAGATATCGAATCCTTCGACGTCTGCACGGCTTTAAACGGTGCCACCTTATCGATAAAATGTCAATTTAGTAATACCCTGTCAATCGTTTTTAGGAAGGGCGACACTGGCACCTCCTGAGTCGACGCCCATTTTCGGCGCTGTAAATCACGTCAGGTAACATTATCGCGTAATATATGCGCAAAGATAATAAAGCCATTAATAAAGGCGATAATGAGATATTAAGGTTAAATTTGGTGATTTCGAGTTATTTCACGTCGCGCTTTCGCTGCTCGCAGATATCGCGTACCAAATTGTGTCAGGAACGTTGCCCTGTTCGTATCCTAAGAACAGACGAAGATTTATTCGTGATCGAGGACTATTGGCAAATTATTATATCCACGTTCATAACTATATTATTATAGTAAGTAATATATGGTATGTGTATATATAATTTATGTATATCATTATGATAAGGAGGGTTCAATCCTTGAGTATGTGAACTGCGGCGCGTATATGTATTTGTATGTGATTGTGTGCTGTGAGCTCAGAGGACACAACAGGTGACAGATGAAACGTTACCCACCTCTCTATGTTAGGAGTGCAATCTGTCGTTTTGTAGGGGTCTCCGATGTTATAAGTAAGGTTGTCTTATACAATAAAGACATCATATATTCCACTGATATATCTCCACATATATAAATATAAAAAGAAAGAAAATTGGCAACCTTTTTCTCTAAGGGCAAGACTATCAAAGCCAACAGAAGCGACTGGTGGCTTGAAATAATAAGGGTGAGTAGTGCTGCTTACATTATTAGGTATATACAAATAGCGATCTCCGAATTTTATTTTTTAAGGTGGTTTTTAAGTGAAACCAAGGATCGAAATTGCTTTAAGTTTTTAAAAACGTTAAGTTAAATAACATTGAAATAACAAATAAATTTTTATTTAAATTATAAAATCCGAACTGTGATTTTTAGCTTAAGAAAATGTTTCTAGCACTTTTCATTAAAACTCTTGATTCGACAATATAAAATAATGAAAATATTATCCCAGGTTTTGTGGTAGAAACCAGATTTATTTTCTTTGAAACGAAACGTATTGTTTTCACTCTCGAATGATCACTGCATTATAAGACAAACAAATCTCAACGAAATTTATCGTAATTCGTCGACACTGCTTCAATAGCAGCGGTCTTTGAATAGAATCTCAAGCAGTAAAAAAAATCCCTTTAAGAAATTTAATATAAATCATACTTATCATTTAATAAAAAATAATCCCTTCACGATTAGTCGACATTATATAATAATTACGCAAAATTTTGAACGATACTTATATTATTAATATTTTCAAGCACAAATCTAATAATTCATTTTCGTATTCTTTTCCGAGGCTGCTGCAGTGTCGCGGTGCTTACGGACCAGCCGCCATTGGAGGGGAGCAATGTTTCACTGCTGATTCGAGTGCATAAAGTGATACGTGTTGGTGCTGCGTTTTTAATTCCATCAAAATCGTTTGTTTTTACTCGTGGAAATCCGCAGCGGGATTTCGCAAGTTCTTGTTTCTTTAATTAAAGCGTCGATCGTATAATCGCGGTCGACGTGTAAAGGACCTTGGAAAAATGCCACAAGATGGAAATAATAGCTCCATCGATTTTTCATCTTACGAGTTATTTTCGTATCGTTTCTTGCATTTAAATGAAATAACGAACGAGGGTGAATCTTAGATCGGTCATACAATTTTTAATTAAATTCTAACGCCTAAGAGTGTGTGCGTGTGTGTAAGAGAGATACACGGAGAGAGAAAATCGCCCGGAAAGTTCGTGCCAATTTTCGATAAGTAACATAAGGGCATGCGTATATATTCTACAAAACTGAACTTCAAGCATTATTGGAAAAAAGTTTTGTTATGATACATTAATCTTTGATAATTGTATACGCCTTTGAATATGAAAGCAAACAAAGTGCATTATAGGCATTTAATGCTTTTCTTTTACCGGAATGGCAGAAATGCCGCAGAAGCAGCAAACAATATATACGCTGTTTATGGCAAAAGTGATGTACCTGAATGAACTGTGTGGAAGTGATTTACTAAGTTTAAAGCTGGTGATTTTAACATTGAAGATCAAAAACGTCCGAATAGGCCCTCCACCACACATGAAGATCAGATTAAAATACTGATCTAGAATAGCCCAGACTATACGATACGTGAATTAATAAAAATATTAAAAATATAAAAATCCACCATCCTCGAGCATTTTGCTAGCAAGCTTGCATCATATTTAACGGAAAAAATTCTGATGAATCACATTTCCATTTGCGATTTGCTTTAAAAACGCAACGAGCAGATAACATTTTTTAAGCAAGTAATGACGAGAAGTGAAAAATGGATCATTTATAATAATGTTAAGCGAAACAATGCTTGGAAAAAGCAGAATAAACCACCTTTAGCCGTCCCATAAGAGGATCTTAATCCTAAAAAGATCATGCTCTATGTCTGATGGGATTGAAAATGAATCTTGCATTATGAGCTTTTACCAAACAACGAAACGATAAATTCAGAAAATTATTGCTCCCAACTAGACGTATCAAAGACAACAATTGAACAAAAACGTTCAGAGATAGTGAATAGGAAGGACGTCGTGTTTCATCAGGACAATGCGCGCTCTCGTGTGTCTTTGACAACTCGACAAAAGTTGTTGGAGCTCGGTTAAGATGTTCTAGCCTATCCGCCATATTCACCAGATCTCACGTCTTCAGGTTTCCACATATTTTGATCATTACAAAATTCCTTTAATGAAAAAAAACTTCAACTTTTAGGTCAAAATAAAAAATCATATAGAAAATTTTTTCGCCGAAAAACCTGAGAGATTATGAAAAGACGGAATTTTCAAATTGCCTGAAAGATGGAGGAAGGATGTGGAACTGAATGGCAGCTATATAATTTAATAAATGCATACGAAAATTTAGATATGCTACGTTCCAATTTTCCTTCAAAATCGGTACGACAATCCAATACATTTGAATGTTAATACCTCGACGATCGTATAAGGGGATTACCTTGCAAAATATCGATAAAGAAGAGCGTTGCTAGAATGAATATAATACTGTTATCCTTACGGATATAAATTCGATTATCTAAAGGACCGAGAAAGATTCTGCTTGCATCGATAGATAGAAAACGAGTGGGAAAGAAGGTGATTCGATTTTTAATGTGCACAAGTATCGAAGATAAAAGAAAATCCCTCGATTTCGTAGGATTACCTCTCGCTTATTTTATTCGACCATTAACAGTAATTGCTAAAAAAGTTGAAAACAAGTATTCTAATTATCGTAGCTGCAATTTATTGCAGGGAGGGAAGAAAGCTCGCTGGTTAAATTCGTTAGAACGTGACGCAAGAAAATTCGGCTCGATATTTTTTTTGTTCCTTTCGTATTCGATCTTCTCTTTGAAATATATGTTTATGTTAATATGATCGGTGTTATTCAATGTGGGAAAAAAGCACAACAAAGGAAACATGCCTCGAAATTTAACAGATATTTGACAGTTACAGAGTTAACTGAGTTAATTAACAACATTTAGTATTATTTTAAAACATTTTATCACCAAGTATTTATGCGAGGTAACCCTTAACAGGTTAATTTCGATAATTTCATCCGAAAATGATAAACATCGCGTAGGATTAAAGTTAAAGATGTACTACAAATTTTCATCTTAACCCCTTGACATACAAATAAAACGGAATTTGATGCGTTCAAAATATATTATTTAATTTGGGTTAATTGAACAATGTGCAAAGAAGAGCACGCTATGTGCAAGCTTAGAAACGGAACATTTTATTTTGAAATTTGCATTTCGTTATCAGTATTGCTGAGAAGGGAGGCACGAAGGGTGAGCATCTTGAAAATTCTAGACAAAACAGAATCGACGAACGAGTGAAATAATTAATATAATTCACGGTGTCCGCCGGAGACAATTCTTAAAGTCTCAGAGACGTCAAAGTTTACAATGACACGTGAAATTAATGACGCCTCCCAAACGTCATTGTGTGACAAAGGGTTTAATTTTACAAATTCTAAACACTAAAAACGACCGTCAGCCAAAGCTGTGGATCGACACGTCTTTTTTCGCGATCTCCCAAACGAAAGGAACTTCTTCATTCGGTCGCATTTATAAACTGCTCGAATTACTCGACGCAATTTATTCAATACGCGACTTAACTGTACTTACGTATCTTTGTTCGTAAGAGCAACATGTTTAAAAATGAACGTCGGACAATGACGCCGCACTGCCTTTGTTCCTTTATGACCGTTAAATGGAACCCCATTTTCCCCATTGGAAGGCGTACGTACTTCACACTTCGGGTAATTTAAAAAGACCGAGTCTAAATAATCGGATGTAATTATTAGACTTTCTTGCCAGGCTAAAAATTCGTCCAAATTAGTCAAATATATAAAATATATATGAAATATATGAATTATGAGAATATGAAATATATGAGTTCTGTTAATTTTTGAATTAAAAGAAGCTAACATATTTTCGATACATTAATTAACACTTACTCGATGGTTTAATTTCTATCGTTACTAACTACTTCTT
Source organism: Liostenogaster flavolineata (assembly GCA_025433975.1). Taxonomy (NCBI): domain Eukaryota; kingdom Metazoa; phylum Arthropoda; class Insecta; order Hymenoptera; family Vespidae; genus Liostenogaster; species Liostenogaster flavolineata. The sequence goes on from JAITYT010000140.1 coordinate 200,123, forward strand.
CATGTATCGAGCACGTACGTATTATGGAAATATAATAATCGAAAGAGTCAATATTAAAACTTGGGTTGATATCATTTGATCTAACTTTCCGATAGACCTAATATATATATATAAATATGTGAAATATATATAAAATATATAAATATGTGGTCTTTCCAAATAAACTCGTGCAATTTGGTAAATTGAAATTTGATCTTCTCAAGATTACCCGATAAAACCTCGCGACAATACTTCTTGGCTATAAAATCCTTAAGATTTCACTCTCTCGACGTCCAATGCCGGATGATCAGTTGATTTTTTGTCGTACGTTCGTTTGATCGATAAGTCGAAAGGGAAAAAGAGAGAGCAAAAAGAAGAGAGAAAAAAACCAACAATGTCGCATCGAGGTCGTGGAATGCCGACGATATTGTCACGGGGATTTTCCACAATCGCGTTTTCGAAGCGTGTACTGAGAAGTCCAGAGTAAAATTGGAAATGCGATATTAAATGTAGAATCCCACTTAAAATCACGTTTATTTACATGTAAAAAACCGATACACAACTTATTCTATTTCCACAAAAGAATTCTAATATTCGAAACATCGAATAAATTTATACATAACAGTCAAGTGTGCTACAAACTATATAAGAATATTTCAATTAATGAACAACTGTTTCCGACGAAATTTCAATATCGTTATACACGACATATGCCTAACAAGCCTTAAAAAGTTGGTATAAAATTTTGGTTGACAGTCAATGTTAAAACGAAATATGCTGTAAATGGTTGGCTATATTTTGATAAAAACGAAACCCGATCTTCCACACCTTTGAAGCGATTTGTAGTCTTGATATTGATCGAACTATATTTACGCTGAGAGAAAAATAAACTACGGATAACTTTTTTACCAGTATACCTCTTGAAAAAAAAATAATTTACAGAAAAAACAACTTCGGTTGAGACCATCAGGGCGAACAAGAAAGTTATCTAACTAAAAAAAAAGTATGCAAAAATAAAATGTCCCTGTTTTCTTCACTGCATTACAAATCAGACAACAACATTCTCGCTATTTACAAAAGTGAACTAAAAGTATTATTAATTACAAAACATACATTTGTGACATTGTGTTACCGTAAAGGAGTCTAGTAAACAATCAGATTTTATAATAAGACCAAGTCTGGCGTAGATGTAGTCGACTAAATGAATCGCAAATATAGTATAAAAGCAGGGTCTTTCCGATGGATTCTTCAGATTATTTATGATATTTTAAGTTTAGCATCCATAAATTCCTGGATACTGTACAAGCAATTCACTAGTGCGAGAATAGTCCGAAAAGATTTCATGTTTCAATTCGACTTGTCGGCGAATACAAGAGAATACAATCAAGGATTCTACTTCTATCCGTTAACAATTTGCATCTGCGCAAATCGTGTCAAATCAACTACTGTAACAAAAATAAAAGTAAGAATATTTGTATTAAATGTATAATAAAAAGAACGTTTGTAAAAAATGTATGCGAACAACAGAATATATCGGCGAAAAATACGCGGAATAAATGTATGAACGGTAAAAGTTTCTATGAGTTTATGATTATTTATGCAATCCTAACAGATTTAATAACCTTATATTAAGTTTGTTCAGATAGGTATACAAAAATTCTGAGAAAGTCTGGATTCTGTATATAGTATTATAGTTTAATGGTTCACTAGTTGGTTGGGGGAAAAGAGAATGGTGCACTTTTAGTGTGCGGCTCCAAGAGGCCCACCCCATACAGTAGCCTTGTCGATCACACTCGAGGCACAGAACGACAAGATCGAGAACCAGAAAATGCGATGCCTTCGAGACGTAGGACGCGTCGTAATAGAACCCTCCATTCCCCTGTTTTATGCGCGCTTACGAGTACGTATATCGAGAAAGACGGTGATCCTTGCTCGAAATATCTCACTTTTCCCTTAACGTTACATCGACTTTCGATTCGCCACGCATGACGATCGTTTGTTATAATAATGAACTTCGTACGACACAACATAGGGGGATGCGTAGGATGGAGAACGTTAGATTTAGTGGCTCTTTGTGCCTTTGACATGTCCACGTTATGAGAAACATCATTCCTGTCTCCGCCGACTCCTTTTGCCTCCTGTAGCGCATTTCGCGTAATCTCGTTTCTATGTCATACATGTTTGATAAGTATAACAGAAAAAACTGTTATCGAGCGAATTCCCGCCGCTGTATTCGTACGTGGAACGCCAATTGTCTATTCAGCACGTGCGACCTATCGTTCGATTCTATTCTTTGATTTCCCTTTCATTCGGTTAGTCGGTTGTGAAAAGAATGGTCGCGTTACGAATTTATTCGAAATTTCTCTTTGCGCTCTCGGAAACAAAATCGCTTGGATGTTGATCAGCGGATTATCATACCGGCAGATAGAGAATCTTCCTGCTTGTGCTTATAATTACTTGCGAAGATTTATCTATTTTTATTGTGCTAAACGTCGATTTATTATTAGAGTTTCTTCGATAATATTGATATATTCCGTAAACGATTTGCGTGATTTAATCCTTTGCACTCTAAAGATGCCCTTCGGGCAGCAACGTTTATTTCTACTTTATTTCTTCACCGATTTTGATGAAATATTATATTTTATTATACCTACGGATGATCGTTTTTAGAGATAGGAGATCTATATAAATTATTGAAATTAATGTTTTTTATGACGAATTTGATAGTGTAAACTGTTTCTTCAAATATTCGATTGTTAAAATAATATGTTAAAAAGGTGGCATACTTTTATTATTCTTTTCATTTAAACGTTAACTGTTTTCTTTGAATATATTTTTAACAAAACCTGTTCATCTTTGCGTGAAATACGAATGAAATGGCATTTCGATTTTCACATTACAAAAAGTTATGACAGAGCGTTTATAGTCGATCCAAAATCTCGTTTGTATGGGAAACGTCTTATTATTTTAACAGGATTAGAAAGGATTGTACGATTCGTTCTGGAGGAAATAAGCGTAATGGAAGTCCCACGATAAGTTATTACTGCGATATTTTCTCCGACAAGACGAGGATACATCTTGGCAATTACTTGATATAATACCATTAAAAATCAAAATATAGGGGTTAATATTTACCAAATTTTTTCTTTTGCGATACAAGAATACATAAAATATGAAAATATAATAGCTTCGTAAGTTAATTTCTATGTAAAATCATCTGAAATTAACTGCAAGAACTTTCTCACATTTCCGACAAATATTCTCGAATGTAGAGTGTTAATTCCCGATTCTAAAGGAAATTTCATCTTAAGTCTTAATTGCAATGTATTCTTCAACGAAAATTCTCATTTGCGCGATATTTTATTTCATATGAATATTCACCAAGGGAAAAAGATCCTTGGGGAAAATTGGCCGAAATCCTTTTCAAAACTTATTAAGTTCGTCACATTTCGAGGAGCCAAGATGTGTGCCCCCTTTTCAGTCCCCTTTTTGCCAATGCCGAAACGTGCCTGCGCCTTCGTATTCATCAAACGACGAGCCCAAGTCCACGAACCCTCGATTCTAGAGTAGAATCGATCGAAATGCCGCAAAAGTAAGGCAGAAACTTTACATTAATTTATGCCGAGCCGTCGATAACAAACTTTCGGCCTACGTCTGGCCGGTCGAGCATCTCTAAACAGTTACGACGATCAAGGAAACGAGAAATCGACTCGTGTACGATTTCATCGTGTTTCCATCTTTTTTCCTTTTTTTTTTTTAATTACAATAAAGTGAAAAACTACGTTATCGACGTGACTAGACCGTGAAAAAAAAAACCATAACGGACGTTTCTATAACGATGTAGAAATTTAACGAGGATTGATGATAGTAGATACATAAATTTATATGACGCGAGGCATAATTTATTAACAGGATAACGTTGTTGCCGACGGTCTTTCCTCACTTCTACGTCTCCTGTTCGTGAATAAACTCCTCGATGACAATCCAAAATTCAAGGCGATACCGTGCCAAACGATAATTTCCACTTTCCAGACACCTTACGGCTGTCAAGGAACGGTTTTGATCGATCTTTCTCGTGTTGTATGAAATATTTCGTTCTAGACTCTTTGTCTAATGGTAATAAATTAATACGATTATAATAGGGTCATGTCATAATTGAAGTTTTAGATGCAACATTTTCTTACAATATTGGATATAAATGAAATATATTTTGTTACAAAGTTTTAGTATCTATTGAAAAGTAATTTTTGTAAAGAATTTACTGGATTGATTTCTTCGTCTTTGACTCTACATAATTATAAAATTTCTAACGAATTTCTTACGTAGAACTGTCTTTTAAAAACGTGTCTTTGGAATAAAATAAATGTTCACGATATAACGCAAAAATTGCAAACTTTTTCTTCCCATAATTCCTTTCGAGTGATTGACGCGTGGTTGGCAAGAAAGTAATTTGTGTTTTTATAAATAAACACAAAAACTACATTTTTTCGCATTTCTTCCGTCATTTTTGTGATTATGTATCAGATGGCAATGGATCATCAAGCAAAATGGAAATATAATATACAATATAAAATATAATACATAGACGCATTTATTTCACAAATATTTATTTAACGAACTTCGCGTGATATTTTTTTCTTCGTTCTATGCGTAGATTAAATTCCTGCAATCTAAACTGCAGTTTGAATCGCCCTGTATACAAAAATTACGTCGCCCTTTAATCCGCCAATATAAACGAACTATAAAGCTTAGATCGAAAAGAAATAAAAAATATAAAGCAAAATAAACGTCGGAAATTTAATTATGCCAATTTTCTTCCATTTACCTAGCGTTTCCACGAAATCTATTGGGAATAAGGAACAAAATTGAATAAGTAATGGAATAACTCTTTCGACAAGTCGAGAAATATCGAAGTCGAAGTTAATTTTCTTCCCTGGCTTGTGATCACTCCGCTCGGCACGACGCGTTGTGTATATTTTATACAAATAAATAAAAGAATAATACGGGAATAAGAAAAAAAATTAAACCGTTATTAGCCACTCGGATTGAAACTTTTGAGAAACCATTTTGAATGTTCCTCGTAATGCTTTGTATTTCGATCAGATTAGAATTTTGCGTGAGAAAGAAAGTATCATATAGAAGTATGTAAATCAAGGAAACGAAAGTAAAAGTAATGCGTGTATCTAGTGGCGCACGGCTCGATGAACGGAATTGATTTGATCCTTGGGGAAAATCAGCGATAAATCGCGAAGACTCGCGAAATATTCCCTCTCGACTTTATCGATTCGCGGTAAATACGAAATCACTGAAGAATTTCCATGGGATGAACCTTCGTTTCTTTTCGTAATCGTTTTATTTAAGTCATGTTAACACTAGATTTATGAAATTTTTTATATATAATAATATATCAAGGATATCGAAAAGCGACGCTGTATTTGCGCATATCAACATTCGTTTAGTATTAATCAACGATAATGATACAAATAATGATAATGACCATTGGTAATGAGCGTGTTTACATTATTTGCTTCAAATAAAGATATATTATGAAATTATTTTTTCTCTCTCCGATACAATACCTATCTCTACGAACAGGCGTCTTAAACGCGAATAATAAAACTACGTATTTTCAGCAGTAACATATTTGATTAAAAAACAACATTAACATTAACACCACTATTAACTTGTAAAAAGTTAGCACGTAGGATAGGAAAATTGCCGCCATTTTTCTAGTGAGATTCGAATGCGTCAAAATGTCTCATAGACCCACTGTTAGGCTACCAAGGTTAATCGCTTTACATCGGATCACCGACAAGAGGATATCGCCTCAAAATTGCAAATAAAATAGAAATACGAGGCGTCAACCGATAAAAAGTAAAGTATTCTAACGAATGAACGGTGTAAGAGAAAAATATTTAATATGAAAAAATGCAAATCGTTCTAAAAGCTCGTGATTGAAAAAGCAATCGAACTTTGACGCACTCTCCATCGCTCCAGCGACGAGTAATAACGTGCCTAATGCGCGCGTTATGGCGCGTATGTTCCAATTATGAACCTCTCTCAATACAACGCAGAAACGAATTAACGATGGCACAAACGTGACATTTTTCCAACAAACGAAGAGAAATCGATCTTCGTTACTGCAAATTATGAGTTCAGTTTTTACTCTTTCGATATTTGTCACGATGCGGCATTCGACTTGGTTTTAAAAAATCACGAAAAAAAGAGAAAAGATAAAAAAATTGTACGTAAAAGCGCGAATCGTGGGAAAAAGTAGCCTCGACACGAAAAGCGTTGGATATTATACGAGATACGCGAAGACCAACGTAGCTCGCGTTACGAATCTGAAAGTCTTGTTACAGAGATGCAAATGGAAACGCAAATACGTATATCAACGATGGTGGCATTGTAGAAAATAGAACCTTCCATCTCCGTCAGCATTTAAAATATGCGTTCATTGCGCACGCTCGAAGGCGACATAAAAACGCGAGTACAAGCGCTCCTTCTCCAACACGCACGCATATTAATAACGAATACGCATTAGTGGCTTTCCTGCACGAAAATATTAACATACATCGAAACGTTACGTTGAAAAATGTTTACATGAATCGATAACTTCACGCGAAAAACGCACTACAACGAAGGTTCTTGTGTTATTTTTCGATAGCAAAAGCATGCTTTACAAATATTTTAATACTTTTATCGACCAACTGTCATCGTGAAATACATTTATAGCGATTAACTGTGATTGGCAATGATGACGGAATATTAAATCCAATTTTTTAAATTCTGTTTTGTAAAAAAGATTCGTTTACTATTTCACTTCAATGACATCTGACAGTGTATTTTTGGAAAAAAGGCATCTGAATTCGATGCTCGAACAAGTTTCAACAAAATATAAGATCTCGTAATACAAAATTTAATAGAAATAGACTAATTGTTATAGTTTTAGTAAATGTGTCTCACTAACAAATGTTTTAGAGTAACTCCTTTTTGTAATTTCTCTCTTTTCCTCTTTTTGTATCGAATTTACGTAATTATTTGATTTTGATGCTTGCATATGTAAAAATACCAAACTAACTAATACTGGTGAAACGTAAGAGAAATAAGAAGGAAAAGGAAGTACAATTATGTAAGCATCACGTATGATTTTGCACTGCGCGACAGGAAAAATCGTAAGAAAATTTTACATGAGTCGTCGGAATGTTAATTCACGAATAAAAATGTATACATACTTTCGAATATTTTTTAATTCCAAGTATCGAATATCGACCTGAAATTTTCTCTCACTTCTTTGTCAAGACGATATTACACGACCACGAATTATTTAAAATTTAAATCAAATCTGCCCTTAGATAGACGGAGTCCGTAACGTCGAATGTTTTAAATTTATTCTTGCCAGTTTGTTTTGTTATTCGAGCATTCCAATAAATAACGCGTAATGCAAAACGTCAAAATATTTATTATAATCCGTGCCTCGAACATCGAAATCGATGGAGCTATCTAATACGAGTATCGACAGCTTTTATCCATGTTTGTCAAATTTGCAGAATGGCAAAGTATCAATAAAAGATATGAAATTCCTATGATTATTACGCGTTAATCTATAAATTCAAATCCGTTCCAAGTCCGTTGCAACATCCGATAAAAATTTTCCCTCGAAAATACCAATCGCTTTCATCGATTGAGAGAAGTACGTCATCGACCTTCGATACTATTTTTACTTAAAGCGATTTTACGTTTTCCTCGGAAATCTAGCAATGTAAACGTGAAAATTTGCGCGCATCAATTTGCGAAAGCTAACCGCGACGTTCCACGGTAGATTCGTTTCGTCTCGATTATTTGAAATAATATTTCGAAACGAGCGTTTTAAATCGAGCTTGTATATCGCGCGCGTGTCGTCGAGCAAAGGAAGCCGTCAATTTCAAATCGTTCGACAGTCGAGTCTTCAAAGTGCATTTCATTATAATTTTAAAACAATGAATCTTAACTGATTTAACGGGAAATCAATACAGCTTTACGCGCGACTAAGCCGAGAACGAAGTTAACCTCTCGTAAATGCATGTGCAATTGACGCAAAGAAGCAACTTATCGAATTACTTATTGACCGTTCGTTAAATGATATAACATAGAACAAATAAATTTGCCTTTACGCGCCGTCCGGTTTCCAATGACGGTGCCCGTAATGGAAGTAGTTGAGCCACTCAACGAGAAGAGCGACGTTTATTCTCTTTTCAATACATACGCGGAGACGCTCGTTGAAACTCAAGAAGCTACTTGGACCTCCTTGACGAATAAAATAACATAAAATAAAAGAAATATAATAAAAATAGAACGGATAGACTGTAAATTATTTCAATGCGATCGCGACGCGATCGAATACGATCTCATCGATCTCGCGGCTACAAAAATTCAGTAAATTTATTAATTTCGCACGTTCCTACAATCCGCTTTACGTTCGTACGAATACGCTTTCATTCCACGCGAGGAAATTTCACGCTTTCCGCAAGGAATATTTGCGTGCGAGCTGATAAAAATTAATCGCTCGACTATTTTTTTCACAAGAATTACACATTAATAGGATAAATTACGGGAATGCGCGACGATCTCGCAAAGCACTGCGATTATTCGCGGAAACGCGATGCATTTTTCGAAAGATTCAAAGAAAATCCTGGGACCGAAAATAAAATCAACGACACACTTTCTGATACGGACTACGGACAGCGACTCGGTCGAAAAGAGTAGGCGAATAAAGCTTAAGTATGATAGAAAAACAGATGTTGAATGACGCGACAGAACGTCATCGCTATTATCCCAGAACGACGATAATCCGACACCCTTATGATTCACTGCCGACGTCCATTTTGTTAGGTCACCGTCTAAGAGACACGTTCAAATTTCAAAATACCTGCCACTTCTCTGACACACAACCGCGGTATAAAAACAACACGTCTTAATTTTCACCATGAGCAACCTACCATTTGGAATAAACCTAATTCTTAGTTTGGTAATTAAATAAAGTGTTGAATGACGCGAAGGTAAATCACCACCGCAGATGTCAAGAAGGAATATTATTTTAATCGTTAAAAAACAATATTACTTCTTTTATTGGATGACGCGATAAAAAGTTATCGCAGTAATCTCAATTACTTAATCGGTACCTTTATGATTTACTAGCGACGTCCCTTTTCTTAAGTCATCGTCTAAGGTACGTTTTCAACTTCCAGGATATCTATCTCGTCTCAGAAACCTCTCACAACTTCTATATAAAAAAGACACATCTGTAGTTTTATTACGCGCAACCTACCACTTGGAATAAACCGGATTCTTAGCTTAGTGATCGAATGAAGTTCAACGTTGTACGTGTTTCCTAGTCGAATCCAAGACGGGGAAAAAGAAAAATAAATGATGGTGTCAAAAATGGACGTGGAGCTTCGACGAAACCGAGCGAAGGCAGAATCGCGTTTCATCGCTCACCGACTCGTGCTCTAAAGGCAGCAATTCCGAAGCAGGCACTTTCCATTGTTCAAAAGTTAAGAGTTCGCTCCTACTTGTTCCTGTCAGCCACCGCGATTATTATCCACTCGTGTTTCAGCCTCGAGCGGTACTTCCTCTCCTTGTTGCCACGCGTTCAAAGAAAGAAGAAACTACATAACACCAATTTTAAGTTCAAATCCTTTACGTCCCTTAACTACAACGCCACGATAGATTGTAAGCATATTTAGACCCACATAAAATCTAATAATTAGAATAAAAAGCAAGAAGACGTCAAAGATGCTTTCCTCTCGCACAAAAGAAAAATTCCAAAAAGTCCACGCGTAATCCAGCCTATCTTTCATCTTACGTTTATAGACGAGTTCAAGGGCTAAGAAGCCCAAAGCCAGACGATTCTTTCGTCTCGACGTAATGAATTCTTCGAAGGAGTGCCATCGACTGTAAAACGCGCAAATTATAACGCGGCTTTGAGCCGACGACGACGACGACGGTGAGATCGAAGTTTTACGTAGCTCCGTCTTGAAAATATGTCGACGCAACAATCATAAAACGCGGAAGAAAAGAGAAAAGGAAATCTATCGATTCAATATGCGAGAATCGAACCGTAAATAACGCGGAAAGCATTTCCATGGATATTCATTTAATCGTATTACAAAAAACGTAATAAAGAGCGTCATTGGGTGCAAATTGAAGCACTGAGAATAAATGATAGTTATGGGGTAGGAAGTTAGTGAAAAATACGTTTCATGCAAATGAGAAATTACGTCGCTTTGATGCCATTAACGAGTATAATGTTCGCACCAATGCTTTTTACATCAAAATTCACGCCGTAAGCCAGCGAAAATAAATTGAAACATTATTATAAAATGATACCGAAGGTACAAAGTCGTACAACGTTAGTACAAAGACGACGCCTATAGAACGATTTTCCTTTGAACGGTATCTACTTTGCGATTATCGATTGGCTGCGTGCTTTTTTGCTCGAATCAATTTTCTTTTTTTCGTCGCTTCGTGACGAATCGACGATCGGATCGAACGATCGACGCGTCGAATCGCGAAGAACCGCAACGACGCAAAATTAACGGTGTTAAAATTACTAACGAGACAAGAAAATAGCGTCGTGTTCGAGCATACCAAAATCTGTTTAATGCTGATCAGTATTCAAATAAAATCGAAAATTTGCCCACTAGATAGCAAAAGATCATTGACACAAGATAGGAATACATTATAAAATTATTTCTTTATACAAAAAGCAACGACATCGAGAAACGATTTTGTAAAAAATAGAACATTACTTTCTCCTAATATTTCATACGAATATTGAGTGAAATCAGTACTTTACTGTGGATGGGCTTATTTTAAATCGACACGATTACTCTCCAGCGTGAAAGGAAAAGGAGCGGAATAAGAACAAATTGCTCGCGTCGTGGTCACTTAAAGATGGAACTCGAACGGATTGCTAAAAAGAATCATGGCGATGGGGATGCATTTCGGCCTGAATTCGTTCCATCGACCCCTGCCGCCCTGGAATGGCTTCCAGAAGAAGGGACGCAATGTGTCGCCTCAATTTTCTCTTTTCCGTCCTCCGACCTAAGTCTCCCCCATCTTTAACCATTTCGTTCGAGCGGAATTGGCCGGCAGGACGCCTTCGTTGAACAGAATTCGTGTTATGACCGCGAAGTGTCCGATATTCCATAATCGACGTCATTGACGATACGGTCGAAACAATCGAAAAAAAAAGATGAAAAACAAGCGACACGCAGTAATCACACTTATGCATTGATTTAAAATATTCTTCACGGTGCTTTACAGCCGTAAATCGCTGCTGAAAAATTTAAGTTCAAGACAACGCCTTGAACGAACCGTGAAGAATTTATCATGTCGAAAATTATCAACGTTGAATTGCATTCGATGGTAAAACGAAGTAACAATAATAACGAAAATTATTATGATTGAAAATCATAAAAAAAGAAGTGAAGAAAGTACGTAACGTTCGATTTTTATCCAATTTTTTTCTCTACGATAAAGATTAAGTTCTATGGCTTAACGATACTAACGCTCGAGAAAATAGACGCCTAAAGTATTAAGGTCTCTCCATAACTATCTTCCCTTTTTTTGGTACGAAACGAATACACGATATTTGTTATTTAAGGTTGTTTTATTACATTATATATGAACTGTTCTGCTCTCTCGCCTTCTTCAATCTCTATCTCTCAGAAAGCCTCATTATCCCTTCTTTCTAAAATTGTTTAGTAGTTTGTTTGTTGAAAGAATTTTTTCCTTTATCTCTGAAACGGAGAGTCAAAAAATGCATATTCGTCATGTAATGCTTTGGGAATTTAAACAAGGCAATAGTGCTAAGGAGGCAGCTGAAAAAATATGCAGTGAATACGGTAAAGGACTAATAACTGATCGCTTGGTATATACACGTAGAGGCGTAGAGGTATATAAAATATAAATATATAAATATTTATATAAATAAAAGTTTAATTTTATTTTTTTATAAATAATGTTAGGTCTGCATAATGTTCAGTTTGATTTGTTAGATACATTGGAAACTAATCTTTCAGGAGTATATTGTATGGGAAAAATGAAGTTTTGGTTTTCTAAGTTTATAACTGAAATTGTAAAAAAATAAATTTGGATTAAATTTTGTGAAAGTTCTTCGTTTTATATACATTCAGTAATCAATTAACCTATATTTTCGTTAAATCATAAAATCAATAACTTTTTCAATCACCGATCATTTTAACCGCACTCAGTAGGAATAGGTATACAGAAGTAGGTAGGTGATGTTAAAGCAATGCATAACATTAATTCCAGCCAATGCTCCTTTCGGCTATCCATATTGAACGATGTAGAGCAAAGCTTTAAAAGAAACTGTGTCACCAATGCCCCTTACTTTAAGAGAGCTTTGGAACGACTGAATTCCATGCCATAGACCACTAATAGATAAGCTTACATATTTATACAAATATAGCCAATTAAAATAATTCTTAATGTGGTACGAAAGAAACTTATTAAGAACATCGTGATATAACAAGGATAGCTCAGCCACGTAGATTTTGGATCTTTTAGCTATTCGAAAGCATAATAAATAAATAAGCGTACAAGTATGCCTACTTATCTATTCACGCTTATTTAAAATTCATTACGATACACATACCCAAATGCAAAAAAGAATAATTACATAACAGATAGAATAATTCAATCAGAATATATTTTTTATAATATTGTATTGGCTACTCGATTGATTAAAACTTTTTCCTAATTTTATTAATAAGCGTAATAATTCAGTTGAAAGCGCTTAGATCCGCTCATGATACCGGTTGTACCACGAGTGACGCACGTCGTCTGATGGTACGAATCATGAATGTACCACCGGTGGTGCGTAACGTCTTGAACTCGTTAAAGCGGCATTCCAGCATTAAAGCAAATTCAGAAACTGAATATCGCGTCAAAGGAGACCAACGACCCAAGGATATACCGTAACAAAGGACGCGCTTCGATAATTCATTCCGAGGCGCGAATCTAAACCGTCGTCGTCATAAAGACACGCGCATTCGTACGCATCTACAATAGCTGAAAAGTAGCTCGGACCGTCATCGAGATTGATCGTTCCTTCAAAAATCCGCACAACGATCTAATCACTCTCGTCGAGCGCACAGAAACTAGCAGGCTGCGTTTCCAATTTGAAAATGTGGAAAAGTAGTTCTCCGTCGTAGTCGCGTGCACGATACGGCAGATCGATACTTTTTAACTCGTTCGCAATCTGCTTGACAACGGGGCGCCGAAGCCGGATTAATTGCCATCGTAATCCAACGTACCGACGTGAGAGCTCGCACGAAAGAAAAAAGTAAAAGATGGAAGGGAAGGAAAAAGAAAGAGTGCTATTTATGATGGTAAATAGGACGAAACAGAACCACGACTCTTGTTCTTCCACGAAGAAGCGCCTATTGGCCTCGAATTCGATCCACTCGAGTTTAACAACGAGCTTGGATTTGAAGGAGCGCTTAGATCGTCGTTCAGAGCCTTCGGTTTCCTTTCCGGTGTGTTCAAAGGAGACGAAAGCGCCTCCAACGCTTGGTCTTACTGGATTGTTCGAAAAGTCTCCGCCGGTTTCCAATATCGAACTCGTCCATTTAGGACCATTTGATGGAATTGGTCGATTCAATTTACCCCAAAAATTGGAAGAGACTTTCCGAACAACCCAATACCTTACATCTTGTTCGCTGATTTCAACTTCTGGTCTTTTTCGAGTTATTGAGTTGTTCGAAAAGTCTCCGCCGGTTTCCAATATCGAATTCGTCCATTTAGGACCATTTGATGGAATTGGTCGATTCAATTTACCCCAAAAATTGAAAGAGACTTTCCGAACAACACAATATCTTGTATGGCGTGTTTGCTAAGTAATTTTGGTTTCTTAATTAAAATTTGATAACCTTTTACTATCTTTCTGTTAACTTCATGATTCATAATCGTACACTAACTGAAATCATTAAAAAAAAATAAAGCACCATCTGTTTGCGAAGACCGAAATTCATCGACCGGTTAAATCTTAAAAGCCGAATTCGTCTGCTAAACGTTCATCCAACAATTCCAATGAATTCGTCGACTTTTCGTATCAGTTTCGAAGATTCGTCCAAGTCGAACCACAACAGCTTTTAGTCGATCAGGCACTTCACCAACTCCGAAGAGCGTGAAGGTACTTTAGTTGACTCTTGTATTTCGTTTACTCGACTAGCAGTACTCGTACAAATGCATACACTACACTAGGAACAACTGAGAAGAATAGTAGGCTAAGTCATCCCTCCTTCTCCTTCTCCTTCTCCTCCTCGCACTGGCAACAGGGCTCTACTCTCGAAAAGTTCTTTATTCGTCTCAGGTCGCGCTCGAAACGGCAGACATCGCGGCACTCGCCAACAGCTAAAGGCAAAGAGGTGAGAAAAAGGACCGAGAGGCGATTCGGAGGCGCGTGAGGAGAAAATTAAAGCTAAGACGTGGCGCCTTCACGTACGAATTTTCAGGAGTCTCCTTTTAAAGTGTTTAACGGTACCCTTATGATCGAACGTAGGAGGGCGGTTGGTTGGCAGCCATTAGAACAAGCCGGTGCCGTGAAACGAAGAAATGTCGCACCTCTGGTGCAAGGAGATCGTTCTCGCGTCGTTGGAAGACGACGAAGTACTCGAATCCGACTGAAAGCGCGACTCGACTCGAGTTTCGTTAGGTCGAAGTAAAGAGTTTAACGAGGCGCGTAGAATCGAAGGATCGAAAGGCCGAGGCAGCTAGTAAACTTGAAGACGGGAGAGAAAGGCTGGTGGGAAAGTCGAAAGTCGAAAGTCGAGGAAAGCGACGCGCTGCGCTCCGAGCTTTCAACATACTCCTCACAACGACATAGAAAGGGCACTACTAGATGTCGCACTTGTAGAGAAAATTATTGAGAAGACGAACGAATGACGATGTGTAAGGATGGAATTTTAGGAAAAAACGATAGTTACAGACTGGACTGAACCACTCTCGAGAAGCCTGCGCAGAATTATGTGTATTAGGATGTGTGTATACGCATGTGTATTGAAAGGTAAAGCCGAAGGGGAGATTGAATGAATGAGTGATCGAACGAACGAACGAATGAATAAGTAAGTGAACGAACATACGAATGGGTAAAGGAAAGTACGAATGAGTAAACGAACGAATTAATAAACGAATAAACAACTAATTTAAGGAATGCATAAATGCACTTACAAAAGAAATTAATAAAAACAAAATCGATATATGTACATCATTGTTAAAACACCTCGTATATAGCGAATCGAATCTTGAAGCTGCGTTACAAGATATCCCGTTTTAACGCCAATTTATACAATACTCCACGAATACGAAATTTGTGTAAATTGTACTATATTTGTTTGTCTCGTTGCGTTGACCTACGACAAAACAATCGCGAAACAAATATCAAATCGATCAATATTACTGCTACATCGAGAATAATCTGATCCGATCGCTTGTCGTACTGTGTAAAGCATTTTATTTATTTCCTTGCATGGCGAAATTTCACTTTTTTATTGCCAGCGTTCTAATTTGTAAAGAAACAGCAGTGTTGCGTTAATTTATGAGGCAAATCGTTATTCTAAAAGAGTAGAAAAATTCCGCGAAGAAATAAAGAGACGAAGATCAAAATGAATTATCGTTCGACGTCCTAAATGAAATTTCAAGAGAAAATAAACTTAGGATTAACGACGATAGCGGCATTCCTGAAGCAAATGCTTGCATGCATACAAGTGTTCTTGGCACGCTGAAAAATATGCGGGCTCTGAAAGCACTTCGGACGAGCGGAGCATCGTACGCAATGCGTCGATAACTTTAATCGAGCTCTCGAGGTAAAATATGATAAACCATTTAAGAATCGCGTGTACTTGGAGTTTTATCGAAGCAGCAGTAAACAATCGAGACTGTTCCGGAAAATTGAAGATACTATCGTAGATTTAATTTGACCGATTCGTTCGCTACTTGAAGGCGTTGTTTGAAGAACAATCGTTTCAACAGCCAAACTGTCGTTATCCACGAAAGGCACCAGTCGAAACGACGTTGCGATTTAATTACTCGTATACGTACGTGCAAAGTTCCATATTAAAGCTCGTCCACGAAAGAGTAACGACGAGGTTTAACACTTAATTTATAATACCAACATTCATGTATTTCAAAGACCTGTTCCTAAAAAGTTAATTTTTTACAATTGAACGCGGTTAAAAGTTAATTCGGTATCAAATTAAATAAAAAACGAAACGATTTTATCAAATCGACGACACGAATTTATTTTCTTTCTTCATTTGTATTGTAAAAATTAAAAGACAAAAATAATCGCATCTAGGAAATCCCAAGCAAGGTTTAACTCGAAACATACCGGCATTTCATGTATACCAATTCTTTCCATAACCGATCCAAAGATCTGTTCCTAAAAAGTTAGTCTTAAAATAAAATTTAAAAAATTGAATTTTAGCTTAATTTTATTACAATCGTACGCTGCTAAGAATTAATTTAATATCGAATTGAATAAAAAACGAAACGATTTTATCAAATCGATGACACGAATTTATTTTCTTTTTTCACTTATTATACTTTGTAAAAATGAAAAGAAAAAATAATCTTATGTAAGAAACTCCAAGCAAGGTTTAAGAACGTTCGTTCGACCGGTTGTAACTAGGTATGGTGTCAAAGCGCAATAGCGAAAAACATTAGAATGCGACAAGGACGTCGTTAAAACTCGATCTTTCGTCGCGTTGAAACGGCAACTGCGTATGAAAGAAACAGCGTAGAACACAGAACAAAAAAGAGAGTGAGAGAGAGAGAGAGAGAGA